>JAPYZO010000886.1:3066-25523 GCA_030522905.1 Torymus flavipes | reverse complement strand
CATGCTGGACAGCCGCCGGGACGATGGCGTATAGACTTCGTTCTCGTAGATCGGCGCCGGTTCCTGGTCACCCCGGTTCCTGTGCGCGTACCTGGGTTGCGCACGTGGAAGATCGCAGATAAAAACGATGCCGCGGTGCCGCGGGGCTGGCAGAGCTCGTGCGTTGCACGGGTCGCGGTAAGCTGGGACGCGATTTATGCTCGACGGCGATGTTTTCAGGCCGTATCTGCAATTAAGGTAGGTGTGCCGGGTTTTTGTTAGAGTATACTATGTTATGTGTATAGCCTTTCTGGAATAATATTTCGGCAGGTTTTTCTCATCGAAAATAGTTTCAAAACCGTGTGCACGATGTGCGTTTTTTAGTATACGTTTAAAATGTAATATATTTGCGCGCGAAAATATTTTTGCGGCAAACTATTAGTATGCGTAATAGGCTATTAGGCAATATTAAAATTTGCTTACTGTGATATAACTCTGGCGTGGCACAGTGTGTTGATGAAGAAAAACAGAAACACCTGGGGAATATGATACTTTTCTAACTATAAAATACTGATGTTATTTGTGCCAAAATACATATTTCTTAATAGTTAACAATATTTCTTAATAATTAAGTAATATTCCTTAAGAGTTAAGACGCAGCTGATTGGTTCAAATTTTCTAAAATTTCAAAGACATGGTTTCTTAACTATTAGGAAATATTATTTTGCTGTTAACGAACATTCGTTTGTCAATATCCAAACGTCCGTTCGTTTATAATTAATGACGTTTCTTTAATGTAAAGATTTTCTTTTCTCTGTGATACTTTACACTTGCCTCTTCACAAAAATAATATAAGCTGCTAAAGTAACATTAATTTTTCTAATTAACGTAATATTAGGTATATATAAAAGAAATACCGACATTTTTAAAGAATTCATTCACATGCAGAAGATGTTTAAAAATTGAACAAGGTTTTTAATTTAAGAGCTTAATAAATTTACTGGTGATACAGTCAAAATAAAAAATGCTTTCTTTGTTAAGGCAAACATTTGATCGTTAAAGTCATGTTTGCTTTAAAAGATGTAAACGAGATTGCAAGTATAGATGAAAAAACATCTCTAAGACAGATCGTTTCTGCGGCTGTTGTATTATTTGACGGGAAAAAATGTTTTCTGGTGCCTTTGACATAATCGTATTGAAAACGTAGATGTGAATCTTATGTACAATTACGCTTCTTGCAGAATAGTCATCGCACAGATAAGCTATTAATTTTGAATAATGACAAGTTTCGCGAAATCGTCCAACTTGTGGGTGTGCATAATAACCACGGAACGCGGAAAGCAAACTTTCATGTGCTGCACTCCTACAAATTGGTGTGTTATTTTTTCGTTAAGAGTAATTAAGGCAATTTTATTGCGGTTTAGGCAATCGTTCGTATTTTACTTTCGATTTTTACCACTCAGGTTTTATGAAGTCGAAGGTTTCAGAATTGTATTAATTTTCAAATCTTATATATAGTTTAGTGACTTACGATTTAGTAATAATAATTGTAAAAAAAATTATGTTATTTACTGTTATAATTTCAAATAATAGATAGAAAGTACAAAATATTAGAAATGTAAACATATTATCGTAGTTTCATAATCTTTTATAATTGTTATATATTATTTAGGTAATCATTTTTATCTAGATCTGTCTAATACAAAGACTCTACATAAAAAAAAATGATTTTAAAACTTTTGGGAGTAATAAATAGAATAAAATTAATGATAATAGCACAAAAATACCGTATTTTATTAAATTTCTTAAAATTGTTTCGGAAAATTTATGCAAATTTTTGCATGTCCTACTTTCACCCTACAATAGACGCCTATTTTTAAAAAAGCAGTAAAATTTTGCAATATATCGCTTCCTTACCTTTAGTCTCAGCATTGTGTCGAAAATGGAATGTAACTTAACTTTTCACGATTTCTCTAGCTCTGCAGGTCTCACGGGTTCAGTTCAATATGCGACATTTGCGCGACGGAGCCGCTTCTTTATATACCGCGGACATTCACTTGCGCTCTGGTTCAAACGCCGGCTACTTCCACAGAGCAATTTACACGGAAAGACACATCTATATCACCAAATCGACAATAATAAAGAGATTGATAACAATCAAATTTTTAATTTTTCGCTTGTTGAAAAAAATGAACATTTAAATATTAAATAGTAAGAAAAATAAAAACAATTTAAGGAAAATTAAAAGTTTATTGATATTAAAAAGAAAATCTCAAGCATGTGCATTGATTTTACGTCTACAATATTATACTTGTTCTAGAATAGTATCGTCAAAAAAAAACATCACTTGCTTGACAGGAACTTCTCTAGTTCTCTCTAATGTTTCCATAACGGATTTGAAAACTCGTTCCATACTTTTATAAGGAACAATTTATTGACGTTCAACCGTACTTACTTTCGTGAAGAGTCGCGATGAGCCGGAGTGATATTTTTAAAGAAAAATAGAAAATGAAATTTTTTTTAACAAATATTATTACGATAACAAAATTATACAAATGATGCGGCTTTTTCTTTAGCCACTTGAATTTCTTCTTCACTAATAGTAGGAGTAACACCACAAGCTATTTCTTCATTTCTCATGAATTCAAGTTTCTCCGCCTTTTCTTTGTAAAAATCTTTTTGCTGCAATTCTAACTCTTCTTTATAGCTATTCAATTTCTGACTAACTACATCATCACAATATTTCTGTAACAGTAGTCTTGTACTTGCCTTTCGGGTAACTCTTAACGTGTTCCTATAACATATAATGTAAAATTCGGAATATTGTTTGAAAATCTATTTTTTTTTAATTATCAGGACAAGTCATCTTTGACCCCTATGGTTAAAATTTTTACACTTGTAATGTCTTATAAAAATAATTTTATCAAAGAATGGTATGAAATTTTCAAATTGAAAGTTCTTAAAACTATTTCTATCCTCTCAAACCCTAGAGCTAAATTTATGTTATGCGTTTATTATTTAAAAGTAAATGTTTAAAATTTAAACTTATCAGTTTTAAAACCGTTTATTTGAAATATATATAAAGACCACCTTCATTTCATATAAGTGTAGATTTTGTCGGAATAAAGCCTAATTCAACTATAAATATTCTATGGGCTGAAGTTTGAAACATTGGAGTGACAAAAAATAAAAATTGATTTTACTTAAAGACTATATTAATTAACAGTACATTATGTAACAAGAGACTCAAGTCGCAGATTATTCTCGTCGGTAAGTTCACTGTACGGCAGTGATCACCCAAGGGAATGATCGACTTTAGTCCCATGTTACATATAGTACTTTATTCCCATCTCCATTGTGGACACTTTTTTATTTTTTTAAGTGCGTATTATTTATTTATTTTGATGTTGGGCTGTTTATATGGAATTTATTTATTTTCCGCAAAAGTTAAATTAGTTGACAGGGGGAAACAAATTTAACTTTGGTCCTGCTTTTCAAGGAAAAAGTGTGGCCATATTTGTTGAGATGGGATTAAATAATTTTATTCCCATCTCCACTATAATAGCCACTTTATAGCCTGAAAAGCGGGGTAAAACTCGCGTTTGATTGCCTCTTTTCCGTTATTTCCGCATATGCGGGAATAATGGAAAAGAGGGAATCAAATAATATCGTCTAATTGCCTATGTTTACAGTAAATTTGGTTAAAACTAACAAAATTATAATATATAAATCCAAAAAAACTTTTTAAATTTTACTATAAAGTGTCCACAATGGAGGTGGGAATAAAGTACTACATGTAACACGGGTTAAAGTCGATCATTCCCTTGGGTATTCACTGCCCTCTTTAGTCCCTTGTTACATAATGTACTTATATGTAATGTAATGTAATATATCATAATGTATTATGACATAAATTTAGGGCTTTATAGTATAAAATAACTTTATCACAAAGATTTAGATAAAATTTCCAGTGATTAATAACTTTAATTAATTGTAAAAAGGTATTTTATTGCGTACCAATGATGCAAACTTCAGACCCATAATATCTTTACAATCACCCGTATGGAAAAAAAAACAAACGTAGGAAACGGTACAAAACTATAGAAATTCGTTCTAATTCGGACATATTTCGTACGGTTTTGTACAGTTTCTTAAGTTTTTCTGCGTTTTCTTACGGTTATCTACGATTTTCTACGATTCATAAATCCTCTGAATTGGTACCTAAAAATTGAAACGTATGAAAATGTACGGAAAGATAAGAAAATGTAAGAAAACTTACGGAAACGAACATTTCCGTAAGTTTTAATGAATCTTACAGTTTTGTACAGTTTTGTACATTTATTTACGGATTCGTACGAGTTTATAATATACTTTCATACATTTTATTACGATCCGTAAATTTTTTGTGTATATAACAAATTTTTCCTGTCAAAATAGTAAATGTAGGAAACTGTACAAAACTGTACGAAATATGTCCGAATTCGAACGGTTATCTACAGTTTTGTACGATTTTGTACGGCTTCCTACGGTTTCTTACGATTTCCTACGTTTATTTTTTCCATACGGGCATATATAGACTTGAATGGATATAGTGGATGGGTTGAAGACTTTCAACCCTCCTACTATGCGGATGGCATACTATTATATTGATTACATTCAAATGCATAAGAGTGTTTCCTGTAGACCACTCTTCAATAAAACAATTTTAAAATTATTTATTTTAAATAAATACATAGATACTGTAAAAATTTTACTTTTAGGAATTGATGATGAATTAGCCTTTTAAGTTAGAGTAATTTTTTTAGTCACTCACTCAGGTGAAGGAAGAGGATGATAAACCAGATTAAGACGCTCAAGTAAATATTCAAATTTTGCATAATCTTGAACTCGTAATTTCTTTAACCATTTTTTTCTCTTTTCTATCAGTTCTTTAAGAAAAACTTTTACAGTTGAATTCTTTTTATTTTTTACCATGTGTTCTTGTAACTGAAGAATTTCAACTGTGAGCATTGCAACTGTATTAAAATGAAAAAATTATTATATAATTATATTAATCATAAAAAATTTTATGTTATTAGTTTATTTATTTATTGATGGTTATATAATTTTTACAAAACACATACTTCACGAAATTCTAATAATTTTATATTATTTTAAACTTTATTAAAAAGACATGTATCAGCAGTAAAACAGTTATTAGTTAGTCCAATGATACAATAAAATGATGGGTATGAAATTTGCATCGTTGGAGTGCAACGAAATAATTTTTTTCAAGTGATTAAAATTATTAAATAATGGAAACGTTATCTAAACCAATAGGTTTGTAGCATATATGCTACAAAGTTATTTTGTATTATAAAATACTAAATCCACACCCAAAATTAATATTAAGTAGTACAAACATAAAGTAAAATAAATTATTTTTTTTATTCCGTTGCACTCCAATGTTGCAAACTTCAAACCCATATCAAATGGACTTTTATTAATCTTTAGAGGACCGGCATTTGGTGCATGTGATCGTTCTAAGAAAATGCATAAAAAAGGTATCATATTATAAATTGAATATTTAGTATCAATCACGGGTTGAGCCAGTATACTGGCTTTATGGTGCTCTTAAGGTTAATATTGAATTCATGTTTTGTCAACGAGTTCAACATTATAGAATTTGTTATTATTTATTTTTTTAATTATTTTTTTATAATAAAAATGTAAATTAGCTTGCATAGTCTGTGCTTTATATTATTAATGAATAAATAATAAATACCTTTAGTTTCAATGGACCCTCGATCATGCCTATGTCTTTGTACCAAACTAACAGCTCTATCTTTTTGTAAAGCAATTAAATCTCTTCTACGATTAAAACTAACACTAAACATTCTTTGAACAAGCTCATCAGCACTGTGAAAAAAATATTGGTATAATAACAATTATTTATAAATCAAATACATTACTGAAAGAAGTTTGCATTAAATTCTTTTTAAATTTTTATTTGATTTTTATTTTATTGACATTTGAGTCATTTAAGTACTTTTTATGAATATTGAATAGCAAAGCAACTGTTAGAAAATGAGAAAAAGAAATAGAAGAGGAATATATTAATAAATAATTAACCATACATAAAAACTTCATCTTACTTTTAAAACTTTCAAAATTATAACTGTATTGAAATAAATTTATTAAGCTGGAAAATGTTGTGATTATTAGGTAATTATTTATAACATAAATTAGTAGATGTAGAAAATATGAATCCAAAATGAACTGTTATTATATTGATTTGAAACTTTAGTAAATTGGAAAGCTAATATAGATGTGAGACCTATAATGCTCACACATAATGCCTCTGTGATATAAAATAAATTTTTGTAATATTTTGAGAATATTAATCCTTCAAATTTTAGCACTCTAAAGGTTAAAAAAGTTTATATCTAATTATCGAAGTTTTCATGAAAATTGTGGATAGCATAAGTTGAAGGGCTTTTGAAAAACTCGATTAAAATCTGGAAGTCAACAAGTTTACAAATTCCTATAGAAATTTCTATAGGTATAAGGATTTAAACTCACTCTTTCAGTTCTTCTGATTTCTCAAAATTTTGTATGAAATTATAATTATCTCCAGTGATATTATGTTCTAATCCTAAATCGCCGCTTACTTCTTTACTGATACATGATGGTTTTTCTGGCTTTACCCAATTAACTGGTATTGGTTTCGAGATCGCATAACCTCTTACACATTGTATTAAATTACCAACGATAGAAGATGCACATTTAAATCGCGTATGTATGACATTCATTTTATTAAAATTATTAGTATATATAAATCTATAAATGTAGAAGAATTGTACAAACAAACTTCGAATATAAATATATATTTTCCACAAATATTAACAAATATGCATAAGTATATTTTTCTTCTGCATGAACGAATACCGTGGATTAAAAAGTTGACAAGATTGTCAAGAAAGAAAATTAAAGCCCGGAACGCGATTAAGTACGCGAGCGACGACTGCGGACTGCCGACTGAACTCAGATGAGCATGAGCCGGTCTTTACTTTCTATAAATTGGAATAGATGGCGCTATAGTATAAATTTTATTCAAATAAAACCTATTATGTATTAATGGCAATGTATTTTTATGAAGCCAATAAAAACCAATTTAACTAACTAACAAATAAAACCTGAGGGGCCCAATCGAATTAGGAATTTAACGGCGAATCCACACATGTTAATACAATTACTTATATACAATAGCTATTAATACTTAATAATAATTATTGGGAAGCCTTATAATCAAATAAAACAGGCGCACTTTTAAATTTGTACATATAAACTGAAAACTGTCACCTCAGAAAAAGAAAAATACCAGGATGGAACTGGGGCTATGCCAACCATTATAAAATTATGAAAAAATCTACAAACCCGAAAGGGATCCATGTAGTGACGCTAACTAAATTATTATACTAATAAAACATCGAAGCCATAAGGATTCGGGCGCTCTATCTCATGTGGGAAATATCAACACCCCACGATGACTTCAACTAAAGAACAAATGCATAGACTAAAGGCTTACCCAATTCTTCTATTTGCCAATTAAAGAAAAAGACTCAGAAATGAATACAGTGTTTTTTCCGCTGAAACAGATTCTTTTTAACACTTCTCGGCTGTACATAAATATTTATTTATCTTATTATCTACTGTATTTTTGTTATACACAGTTTTTAATGCATCGCTGAGTGCTTTAGCTGTTAACACTCTATAGGTATATTGAACGTACTTTAGGTATATATTCAACGCGCGAAACGTTTGATATTTCAAAATGTGAGCTTACTTGCTGACGCTATGTTCGACAAATGATACTTGACGCTCGTTCAAATATTTTGTTTTTGTATTTTAATACTTAGTTTTCAGATTTATTAATTTTCTTGGAAGAAAATGAAAAAAAGAATTCATTTCAGAAAATTAAACAAAAATATATATAACTGTGCTTTTATAAGATTACAATATACAATTGGAATATAATAATACGTGGTTGAAACTAATAAAAAAGGTAGTAACTTACAAAATTTGTATACTTTTCTAAGTATAATTAACTTTATGAATTCAAATTATACATTTTTTTCATGTACGATAATACGATTGCGTTAAAAACTATATATTTAATAACCAAATCGTATGCAGTGTAGAAAAAAATATTTATTTACATTGACAAAATAATTGTATTTACACCAGAAATCCAAATATAGGAATCACAAAAAATCAGTTCATTGTGTAAAATTTTACGAGTCAATTTTTCCAACAACTTCAAACCACTGCCTTAAAGCATCACTTAAGACTCCTGGCAATGCGTTTATATCTCTCAATATCATATAGAATGGAAAAGGAAAACTATCCATATACGAGTGGATGCCAATTAATTTACCGCCTTGGAAAACGGGCATTCTTATGTCTAATATAGAATCCTGTAAAATAAAATTATTATTATTATTGATTCCAAATTACTTTTTTATATTTATCAAATCAATGATAACCAAGTTCTAATAATGTACCTTATTCAAAGGATTGTCCACAATTATAAAAACTAAGAATATATCAGCAAGCCGAGCTCTACGAACGGCACGGTTCACTTTTTCTTGTCCTTCTGAAAAGACGCCCCTTCCATCCGATAATACGACGAGGAGTTTTGCATTATCTGTTGAGCTGCTTTGACTGTGTAACATATCAACGGTAAAGTCTACTAATTGTCCTACCATCGTTTTCTTCTGTTCGAATCTCATTTCTTGCATCAATCTATAAATTTAACAATTTATACATATATAAATAGATTATTCAATTTATTCATATAAGGTACAAGTATATTTATGATTTTTTATATCATAAAAACATAATTATAAAAGAAAAAGTAAATTAATATACTGTGAAAATGGAAATAATTATTTTTATAAAAATAGCTAATCATAGGTAACAAAATTGTTAAAAACTTTTTAATACTGACCTAGAACCACTTCGCTCACTAAAAGTTTCACCCAATGGATGGAGTATACTTGTCTCTTCACCAAAACTAAGAACTGCTAGTTGACCTGCTTCCAAATATGTCATTGCTTTACTTATAAGTGATAAAGACTCAAAAGCCAATTCCTTGGAATGATTATCCGCCATACTACTAGAATCGTCAATTGCCAGTACAATTTGGTAGTCTCTTTTGGAAGGTTTTGTACGCCGCAACCAAATTTTGTCTTTTCTAAATTGACTAGCAATGTACGGGATGATTTTTCTCATATTTATTCTTCTACCCGTACGATAATCGCCTTTTAATCTTGACGCTTGAGTTGGTTCGAGAACTAATCTCAATTTTTCAGAAAGATCACGAGCCGCAGCATCGGTAACAGCGCTTAAAGTATTCCAGGCAGCGACAGCTTCCTCTGTTGTAGGCACGTACGTCCACTGGCTCAACATTTTTTCCACCTCTATTCGCCTCTGTTCAATTTGCCTGCTTGATAGTAATTCATGTTCTATCTCGGTTACTTTTGTAAAGAACGCTGATTCAGTTCCACGTGAAACTCTCATGGTTTCCAGGTTTTCTCCTTCAACATCAACGGTAGTTTCAATTTGACCGTCTTCTGTGCGACCTATAAAATAAATTTGCGTTAACCATATTGATCTAATATTTGCATAATATTTTCTAAAAATACAAGTTTTATAGTTTACCTTTTTCTTTTGAATCTTTTTTCTTATCTTTTGCCTTCTCTTCTTCTGATAATTTTTCGGGATTTTGTTTTACAACTGTTTCATCCTCAATGACTTCAAGTTCTTCATCTTCGTGCATGTCAACATCCATTTTTTCTTCATCTTTAGGTGGCTCTTCTTCTTGCTCCATATTTGAAGCCTGTTCCTTAGATTGCTCTTCAGTTGCAGCATCCATTGCATAATGATCGAACTTTTCTTTTTCCTTCACGTGTTGACAAATATCTGGTTCACCCTCTTCGTCTGGTTCAGCTCCTTCATCATTGTTATCGTCATCAGGCAGTTTCTCCTGTGCGTGTATCATAGTTCGTAGCTTCTTTTTGTCTGGTTCTATTTTTTCAGCCAAAGTGTGATCTTCGTCAGTATGGCCAGGCTTTTTTCGTTTCTCCTTCTATAATAGGATTTAAAAAAAAATTAAAACGTAGTAGGCATAGTAGTACAAGAATGTGTAAAATGTTTATAGACACATAAAAAAAGTCATTATACAAGTTTAATTTTTTGAACACCTCTTATGTTAAGAATTTATTACCTGTTGCATTTCATTCTCCCGATTCGGTACTGTACTAGCTTTCTCCGCAGAAGATCCAGAATGTCCAGCATCGTGTTGTTCTGCTTGTGACTGTCCCGTACCTTTGTCTTGTTTCTCATCTTGCCAATTTTCCGCTTTGGATTCTTCCTCTGCATTATCCTCTATGTCGGCTGAACTAGCCGCTTGATCACGAGAACCACCTTCTCTTTGATCGACTTCTTCTGAGGCATCCATCTCTTTACTTGCTTCATCTGTGCTCGGCATAGCTGTTTCTTCGGGCTCCTTCTCTGCTTCTTCAGGCTGTTCTTCTGCTTCTTCTTTGTTTTCTTTGCTAGATTCTGGTCCTTTAGTATCCGTTTCTTCTGTATTTTCGTTTTCATTTACCTCATCCTCTTTTTCAGCCTTATCACCCGATTTTTCTTTTCCGTCTTCATCCTCTTCGTCACTAGAATCTTCATTTTTAGCTGTTTCTTCTTCTTTACTTTCTTCTTCGTCTTTACCTGTCTCCGTTTCTTCTTTAGTTTCTGGGAGTTCCATGGTTTCCTTCATTTTATCAATATCAAAGGGATTTTCTTCATTGTTTTGTTCGTCATCTTTGGCGTCATCGTCATCGTCTATATTCATTTCATCTGGAAGTTCTAACGGTTCTGGTTCTGGTTCAGGCTGGTGTTTTCCATGATAAGGGTTTACTTGATCTTCATCGTATTCAGGTTCTTCCATTTCGTTTATTTCTTTCTGTTGCTCTTTTTCTTTTTCTTCCTGATCGTCATCCTGATCACCTTTTTGCTTGTCATTAGAATCTTCAGGCGCACGATCATCTTTAGCTCCAAATTCTTTTTCGCCTGCATAAGAAAAAAGCATTTAAAGTGAAAATTGATAGATAAAAATGGGATATGTCGTATCTCTTATATATAAAAAACGCTTGTTTACCTGTGTCCTCTCCATCACCAATATCGTCTTCGTTCTTCTTAGTCTCTTCGCTGTCAGGTTCCTCATCATCATCACCCCAAATTTCTTCATCAAGTTTATCAGCTCCCTCATTGGTTTCGCCCATCTGCTTCTCTGCATTGTCGTCATCATCTTTGTCACCTTCGTCATCTTCCTTTTGTTCCATGTCCTGCAGTGCACCTTCAAAATCTTCTGACATCTCTATTCCTTTGTCTTCTTCTGGACATTCTTTATCTTCAGGTTTTTCTTTCTCTTGGCCAGCAGGTTTGGCATCATCCAACTGATCCTCTGTTTCAATTCTGTCCGACACATCTTTTTCACCCTCACCATCACCTAGGCCCATGCCTCCTTGACCTGTTTTTTCTTCTGATCCTTCATCGCCTTCTTCCAAATCGAGATCTTTCGGTACACAGAACCCATTATTAGCGAGATCGAGGAATACATTTAACTGCATATGTAAGAGCTTGCAAGTAATACGTAAAGAAGCCACTTGTTCGTGTACATAAAAATTTGCAAGTAGAAGGTATTGTTTCAATAACGGCAAACATTTTTGAAGAAGTCTGTAAAGTAAGAAATATTAATGATTTAAATAAATTTAAGTCCGATTTACTTTGATAATATTATTTGCCACTTTACCTGGAATAATTAACAATATTTGCGCAATCGTCTGTAATTATAGTTTTTAATAAGCCATTGAATCCTTCATAAATTTCCTTTAATTTCAAGGTTCTTATATCCGTTTCAATTGATTCCACTAATTTTTCTCTTAATTTATTTTCTTCATATTCATCCTCATTTTCATTTTCAGTTTCAATTTCTGATTCACGTTCAGTATGTTTAGTTCCGGTTTCATTTCTGTCATTTTCTACGGGACCTACACTTTCTTTATATTTGTTTTGAATAACTATCAGAACGATGTTCGTCAATTTTTCTAAATCGTTTTCAAAATTATTAATATCTTGTATATTGCCTAAATTAGACTGCTGCTCCAAAGAAGCTTTTACGTCTTCAAATTTATTTAGGTTATCAGTGATATTTTTTTCAAGGAAAATAATATTTTCTAGTAATGGATGCTTTACATCTTCCGTATCATTAAACAAAGGTGAAAATTGATTGATCTTTTCCTTGACATTTTTCATGAAATTAAAACTTTCTGTCAAGAAGGTTAAATGCTTGGACGTTAATATAAAAGTTGGAATTTCGTTGTCAACTGTTTCTCTACACACAATGTGTAGTTCGGGAAAAACGGTGTCAAATCTTTGCGAAATTTCGATGATTGTGTTTAGACTTCCCTTAATGTCGTCATTCACCTTTTCCCAAATGGTGTCGCCCTTTTTACAATCTACAATAGGCAAGTTGTTCGAAGCCAAGTTATATGCATTATCCCCATCTTCTATTGGAACATCAGTTGGGCAAGCTTGCATATAAATAAGAAACTGCTCAAAGATTGTTTGCGCAGTTATCATTAATTCCCGCAAATTATTTGCAATAAGCTGCAATTCTTTTTGTTTTGTAATAACAAAATTATCTACGTTCATTTTCATTAAACTTGATACTTGAGAGTTCAAACTCACAACATATTTTAGAACTGATGCTAGAGATTTCTTTTGATTGTTTGCCATGAGCATGAGATGTGTGGAAAATCCTTTACACCATTCTATGTTCTGGGGCCCGAGATCAGTTTTATTAGACAGGAGAGAACGATTTAAAGCATTGAGCTTTATTAACGATCCATAATAGTACCTGAAATTAGAACTCGTTCATTAATAAGTATTATTCTTGATAGTAAAAGCTATTAATTAGTGTCGTTCTTGAATCTTGAACATTTAATATTTCACGAATTAAATAAATATAAAAAAAGGAATTATAAATACCTCTCGCATCCATCCCATTGATCGAGTGTTCTCTTCTTAATTACACCTGTATCAGCAGCTTCTAATGCAGCTTTTAGTTCAACTGGAGGTATACTAAAATCTAGCACCTCTTCAAGTCTATTTTTCCACGCGAGAGTTCCCACTCTATGAGACACTCCGTAGCGCGTTAAAGTCTTGAAATAGTCAGTGAGCATCAAGCGCTTTTGCTGTAAAATTTGTTTCGCTTGAGACTTTTGCTTTGGTTTAGGCTGTGTTCGATCAATTTCTTGGTTTTTCAATTTTGCACTGTGCTCAGCGAAATCTTCAATGAAGCTTTCCAAACTAATTATCAAGCCTGGATAGACCGATGTCAGAATAGTTTCCTTGCAGAGCTTTTTTGCTCGAGTTAAGTAGTGACTATCAGCTTTGGCAATTATATCGCTTTTTAATAATGGAATATCCGTAATTGTAGTTTTTAGTGTAGCAATGACGTAGTCATTCGGATCGATACTACAGTGACGGTCACTTGTCGGTCGATCCCACACGCCCTGAATGATAGCAATATAAAAGTGTTATAATTAATAAGATAAAAAAATATCAGAAAAATAAGTACTGAATGTAAAACTTACAACTTCACTCTTATAAGTTGGCTTGACAATTAAATACGGGGTTACTAATTCCTTTAGACCAGTTTCGAATTCCTTAATAAATTTGTGTAAGGTGCGATGAGTCTTTTCCACAGTCTCCTTTACTGCCCAATAGCTAATATCGTTCCATCGAGCAATTTTAACGAAGTCCTTCAATTTTTTTTCAATAGGAGTCTTGATGGAATTTATCCTGTTATTTATATCTGGTAAGAACTGTCTGTAATAATGATAGATATTCCAAGAAATAGCAAGCAGCTCATCCCTTTCTGCGCACGAAGTTGAGTAGTAAACATGACAATGGAATGTTAGAATTAGCTCTAATCGAGCTTCAAATTCTACGAGGGTTGATTCATTGATAAATGTTTCTAGCGATTCAATCAACTGTTTAGCTGTGATAGATTCTTCCGTAGATTTTTCTACATTTATAAAAAAGAAATATTAAAATTATTATTAATATTAATATTGTTTAAAGGCTACTCTAAATTGTGAAATGTAATATTAAAAAAAAATTGATTTTGTTACCTATTGATTTATCTTTTACGATAAAAGTGTCAAATAAGTCATACAAGAAGAACCACCACTTGGAAGCATGCGAGCGCAGCTTCAAATGGGCCATGGTTAAGCAGTCTTTCCAACAAGCTAATTCGAGCTTACGCCATGTAATAATCTGTTGTGTGACAGCTAGTATATATTCCGATAGGCTTACTCCGCTATGAGCGTTTTCTTCCCATTCGTGCATCTTCACGAGAAGCAATTCCAGGCCCGTCAAAAATCTTGAGACAGCCGATGTCACGGGGAATGAGTAGATTCTCTGCAGAATGATCTTTATCGAAGCCAACGTTGGATGTTCCGGCCATTCCTTTAAAAGTTCCGAAACTTTGTTGGAGACGGTCTCGATTAACGGTGTGCACTGTCTCACTTCCTCAACGTTACTGTCTCTGTAGTAGTCGTATACTTTGTTATCTTTCTTTACAGCATTTATACAGCTTTCTGGGTTCAGTTTTTCTCCTTGACCAAGACGGTAGACTAGCTGCGTAAGCACATTTAAACTCGTGTAAACTTTTTCAGTTAGTTCGTTGTCAAGAGCAGGGGCAATATTGTTGAGTAATAGACCAAATGTATTGTAACGTTGAAGCAATGGTTCGATAAAATCAGGACGATCTTCGATAGCATTTTTGGATAACCATTCGGATGTAGTAAAAGATTTTATGATGTTAGAATGTATGTTTTGAACCTGCAATATTTATTAATAATTTGTTTTGATTGCAACAAGAATACCTTTGTAAAAAGTGTAAATGGTTTTTTTTATTAAAAACCAACTACCTATAATATAAAAATATAATAATAATTTCTTACCTCTTTCATGTCATTGTCCGTAATCAAGGCACTAAAGTCTTCCTCTTTATTTCCTATTATTATCTTCTTTTCTAAGCTAGGCAAAAGATTGCTATCAACATCTGCGAAATCGTCTTCCCGATGTGTGGGAAACAAATTCTTCAGGTCTTGAGCGATTTCTTCTTCCTCTGTTAAGCTATCGCCGTGTACTTTTACTCTATTCTTATAGAGACTATCCTTTTCAGCCTCGCGTTTTTCTACTTCTTTCTGTTGTTGGCGCCAGATCAGTACAATTTGTTTTAACAACCTATTTAACTCTACCCATAAATCATTTGTCAGAGTTCCCTTCAATACTACGTAATTGTAGAACTCATAAATACCACTTATAGTCAGACGGAATTGTTCTTGCAAAGTTATGAAGGCGTTTTCGGACTTCAAACTGAAACTGATCAGTTCTCTGCTTTCATGTGAGGTACAAAGGTTTACCAAATTTAGGAGGCTCTCTTGTTGTGGACCAACAGTTGGAAAACGTACCAAGTTGCAAACAAAAGATCCCAATTTTTCGGCATCGTAGTGCGATTCGGCTAAGGTTATTCGCTTGCCACTTTCATCTATGAGAATACGGACGCCATGGCGCATCTGAGCAAGTCCAGCGAGAATAGGAAGTACAATATCAGGATAACCGGACAAAAATCTGGCTTCCACTTGATCCATAAATCTGCGCATCGATTCTAGCCACATTTCGGCCTCTCTCTTGGCCGACTTTGCACTTTCTATATTATTTTGACTAGCCTGTAATCAACGAATGCAGTCTAATTAATTACTATTTCATTAGAAAAAAAATTTTAAATAATACGAATAGAATAAAAATACTATGTAAAACTCATATTTAAATAAAGAAAATATTTGTCCTACAAATTGATTGAATAACGATCTCAGGAGTAGTTTTTTTACACTACAATTAAAAAATAAATAAAAAGATAAATTAAAAAAAAAATGTTTAAAATATATATTTGACAAACCTCATTTTCTAAGAATATAGAAGTTTCGATCAAACGTTCTACATGCTTGCTGACTATAGCGTACGAACCAAGAGCCGTTCGGAAATTTGTAAATTCCTTGGATAAAGCAATAAACTCAGTATTAACCGGCCTCACAGCTTTCAACCTTTGAAGAGAATTCTTATCGTCTGTCAATTTTTTCAAGTTATCCTCGATTTCGTCAACTCTAGGATGCAAAGTGTGATGGTCTGCTAAGCCTAGAATTCTAGAATAAAGTGTGGCGACATAAATTGTATTCTCGCAATCTCTGATATCCTCTTCAACATAGCGAAGTTTCAGAGCAGCTTTGTGCACGGGATCAATGTAGCCCATGTTTCCAAAAACAAAGGCCTGAAGATAACCCAGTAAGGTCCAAGCCTTGCCTCTATTGAAATTAGTCGTCTCTAACAACAACGATTTCTCTATGTTATTCAAATCCTCTAGAGGTTTTAAGTATTCGCTATTGATCGTTGACTTAGAGCTAGACTTCAATTTTTCACTTTCAAGTAAATTTTTAAGGCACAAATCGATTTCTACTTGATCACAAACTGCTATAAAGTTCTTTAACAAACATTTCAAAGTTTCTAAATCATTCGATACATTACTGAATTCCGGAGAATTTATTGCCGCACTGTTTTTCCATAAGATATCATTTATTGTTTTTAATTGCTCAAGACGTGCGTTATAACTGCCAAGATTTACCCCCGTAACTAGAACCGACTTATCAGATCTGGATTGTTGCAAATTGTTTAACAAAAGTTCAGAGATTAAGTTGACTAGTACAGGCCCATTAGCAATATTATCTCGGTCAGATACTTCGTGAAGATGTGTAGACTTTCTACTGTTTTCCAACCGCATGTATCGCCAATGTGATACCTACACAAATTATAAAATCAAATATAGGAAAATTAAAACATTATTCTCAAGCGGAATCGGACTCTATAATCTTACATATTTACCGATATTCTCGTTTTTTATATTTTTTTTTATTTTTAATTATTCATTGTTCTTTAATCTATTTGAACAATGGATGGCTAAGGTATAATCATTTTTAAGTCAAAAAATAAATTTAAAAAATGAAAAGTTTGATATAGGTATATATGATTGGTTTCGTTATCCCTTTACGGGGATATCGTAGCCAAGTACAGATTACTATACATAGAACTCTACATTATTTAAATTTATTTAAGATTTTTAAATGAAAGTAAAAAATTGAATAAAAATATCGAAAAAATGCGAGAATGTCGATAAGTATGAAATTCCAGATAGGCTCCGACATCTCTAGGCTTAAAAAATTTTTGAATTGAATTAAAAAATAGTTACCTGTTTAAAGTTTTTGATTGCATAAGAATTTTCATTGAATTTCAAGAACCAAGTAAATAATGCAAATAATAAACGGTTTCTTTCTTCTAGATTGTCTTGCTTTCTGTTAATCGTGTCTAAAATTGCAAGCAATTCAACAGGTATATTTGGTATATGCATATGTTGATTGGAAAGGTAAGTCGATGGTAAAGTTGAAACGTCATCTTTAGATAATTTTTCACAATATTTTCTTTGGAACATGCTAACGAACAGTGTGAACATATATTCATGAAGTGGCCAAAGTTGAACGTTACTTGTTAATTTTGCAATAACTTTTGGTGATAATTTTTCAAACTCAGTAGACTCAGACTCTTCAGACGATTCTGTAACGTTTAAAGAGACGCTGCAAAA
Source organism: Torymus flavipes (assembly GCA_030522905.1). Lineage (NCBI taxonomy): Eukaryota > Metazoa > Arthropoda > Insecta > Hymenoptera > Torymidae > Torymus > Torymus flavipes. Next base: position 7,741 of record JAPYZO010000886.1, on the reverse strand, counting down.
TTTATTCATATTTTTTAAAGTATCAAAAATACTTTCATCTATCGCTTCGTTATCATAAATGTTGTGCCATAAGGAAATCAACTGAGATCGTATTTGCAGTGCTTCTGATGTTTGTAATGTAATGAATTTGCGTTCGTTAGATAGATTGCTAGAAATGTATTTATTTCTCGTCGGTGAAAATGAATCCGTAATACTCTGAAGTATTGGACACGCATTTAAAGCAACATCCGAAGAACATGGTAAAGGAGAATTCATACGTTTCTTGTAAACTTTACAAATTTTTCTAAAGGGGTCGTAAACCGAGATCAAGCTGGTATCAATTTCATCCATAATATTTCTTAATGTGACGCTATGTTCAATATAATCAACATCAGATTCGTGCTCTTCGTAATTTTCTTCAAGGAAATCCAAGAATTTTGTAAGCCATTTGTAATGAACTTTCATTAATAAAGTAACTTCATCTACGTTTTCAAATAAGTTTTTGGACTTTTCTGCTCTGTTTAACAAGACTATTCTGCCCATATCACAGTACCGGCTATACCACTTTAATTTTTGTCGAAGAACGACATATTTATATCCATCGATTACCTTTTTACTATTTCTCAACACATGATCAATGCATTTCTTTACTTGTTGTAAGAGTATAACGTAGTTGGTTATAAGAGGTTGGTCTTTCAACTTGATTGTCATTTTACCTAAAACATTCGAAAATTCATTGTGAAACTAAATAAAATTAATGTAAATAAATAGTCAACAATATCAAAATACTATTGAAAATTCATTTTTAAATTTTCAATTATATTTTTCCAATATACATGTGCAGAAGAAAATGATAAGTTTTGAATCCTACCTTCGCGATGGGCCTCAGAAAACTGTGCAACAGTAATCATCTTTTCATTTTTATCTATTTTCCATTCGTTTTCCATCTCATCATCAACAACTAGAGCGACATAATATAAAAGTAATGCCAAATTGTTAGCATTTTCAAATTTTTTCTTATCCCATGGAACTTTTTTATCGTATTTCCCATAATTAAAGGACAAAACTTCGTGAGCTAGGGATACATTTTTATTATTCAAAAATTCTAAATTCAAATTCTGCTTGAATAAACTGGCCGCCCATAATTTTTGTACATCGACGTCACTTTGAGTCGAGTGCTCGTAAAAATTTAACAAGATATATGGCAATATCTCAAGTACTTCGGCACTTAAAAAGCTGTTATTATCATCTGCAAAGAATTCGTTAATGAAATCTGTCTTTAGCGTAATTTTTTCTCCATCCTCCAACTTATTCTTCTTGACCCAGAGGTAGCCTTCCGTACACCAATGCATCAACAAACCCTGTTGCCTAATTAGCGTCAATTTGGAGTTATCCTGAATACTTCCCACGCTGCACGTAGCAGCGTCAAGATCTAGGACGTAGTCGTCACCTTCATCGACCTCGAACTCGCGGATTGTATCCTCGACTATGGACGAGAGGCGTAGGCGAGTATCGCAGTGGAAAATCGAGCGAGCCTTGAGATAGACGTCTGTACATGAGGTTTTAAAGGCCTGGAAAACGGGGAAGCCACGCGAGAGTTGTTGCACCGCCAGAAATGCCGCGTGAAGTAGTTGAATGACGTTCACATTGTCGATATTGGAGGGATCTTCAGAAATACGTTTGTGAACAGCCATAAAGGCTTCCTGGTGATTTCGTTTGGTCAAACCACAGTCGTACAGCAGAGATCGGTAATCGAGTTTTCCAAACTTCCGATTCTCGCTATTGTTTAGCATGAATATTTCGACACCTCTGTTCCTCATAGCTCTGTAAAACATTGAATTATAATTTTTGTTAACGAATTTGTAGAGAAAACGGAAAATAAACAAGAGTAAAACAAGATTCTATTCAGAGTTCACATAGCTTATTAATAAATACATTTAATGAAAAACTATTAGAAATATTTATTAGTAAAGTGCACTATTTATTAGAAAAGTATCCCAGCACCGACCAGCACCCAGTACTAGTCACGTATTTCAGGTCTAATATTATGATCCAAGATATGCAAAAGTTGCATAAGAAAATAGAATAAAATTGTTAATTTTAAGACCCCGACTTTTGTCTGCAGCTGTTAATATTAATTTTTTTTATTTTTTTTGTTTTTTTGTTTTTTTTTAGTAATTTTAGCGCAGTCTTTGAACCTTGACGAAAAAAACTATACGCATCATCAAATTCTCAAAACCTCTTGACGTTTTAGTATGATCCAAAGTGAAATGTTTTTTTTTTCAGCGTTGGCAGCTGGATTAGTGTTCAATACCGGTCGTGTATTACATATATATAGGAATTATTGCGTATCTCGCCAACTAAAATAAATATTATTCATCTGTAATTTATGTTCATGTGATTTCATTAATTTTCAATTTTTTTTATAAGAATACTATGAAATACTGTAATAATTAATTTAAATATTGTAGCATATTTTTTAAATATTTTGACATTCACTACCATACAGTTGAAAAACAAAATACTAGGATGACTAGTGCTGGGCAACACTTTTTCAGGATAGCAAAAAATAAATTTTTGATTTTGTTAAATAATTAATTATTATTATAAATAACTATTTAAAAATATCTGGCTTCTTCATATACGACCCACCAAGGATTTTTTGTTTTAGATATTAAATTTCATTCATAGGAACAAAAGTTGTAGCTGGATTTTCAATGGGGGTCGGTACTTTACAAGTCTCCCCTAAAGATATACTCTATAATATAATTGCACATTTTAAAAGTAAATAGACCTGATTATATATTGCGATAATTTATAACTGTTCAAAAAACTACTTTTTATTTGAAAGTGGCAATGAAATATAAGTAGAAAGGTATTTCTTAATTTTACCTCGAGATTTCACCGTATTTAGGATCCATCGTTAAGAACAGTCTGAAATTTTCATGAGGCTTGACGGTGACAACGTTTCCCTCGCTATCGACACCGCGCTCACCGATGCTGAGAACTCCATTGGGCTCTAACAGTCCATTAAGCCTGTCTAATACTGCTGGGCTGCATAGATTCACTTGATCTACGAGCAGCCAGGTTCCTTCTTGCAGGCACTTGAATAACAAAATTTCTGTTAGCCCTGAATCCTTGAGAATTTATCCGTGAACGATAAATTCTCGTCTCACGAAAGTGGCCATTGGATGGCGACACAGTCTACTTTCGTTAGCTTATCGATATATTTAAAAAATATTTGGGCGTAAAGAACTTTAAATTTATTACGAATTATAGTCAAGAGATTCATTATTTCGACAAAACTATAAATAGAAGATTGTTTATGGTTGTAATTTTAACGATTGTATTTTTTTTTTAATTTCGGTTTCAGCCTTTAATGAAATATCTATATCATATATAATATTAATACTACTGCCATTATAATTTTAATAGTGTGTACAAAATAGTTACCTAAAACTATTACTTATTAAGTTTCAGTTCTTAATCTACAAATATTTTTCTAATAATACAAGTTTCTAAGCTAACGTTTAAAATATTCTAAGGGAGCTTACCTTTACAAGAATACTGTCGACCCATTCAAATTTACCACCACCGTTCAAACACTGATCTTGTTCGACAAATTCCTTAAGCTTTGCCAAGTCAGCCTCTATTTTTTCCAGTTTAGTTAGAATCGGGGTTTCAAAATTTTTCATTTCTTGTAACAGTTTTGACAATCTATTGATTCTTTCGAGGAAAAGTTCCGTGGCTACAGTCATGGTAACCGACTCGCATTCATCTGAAAAAAGGGAGAAAAATAATTTTTATCTCTCGTCATAAACTTGAAGCTAATGGCGTTGCCAAAGTAAAAAAGGCTCGGTGCAAAAACGAAGGAAAAGGCAACTTACCGTGCGAGAGTTCACGGACTCTTTCAATTAGAGCTTGGTACTTCTCTATCTGACAAATATTTTCCTTGCTCACTTTCGTCTTCAAGCAGTAGGTCAGCAAGTTTTCCGTTTTCTCGACTAACGTCTCAAGGTGCCTGTTGTAATCAGTCTGAAATCATAAGAAGAAAATGCATGTCAAAAATTGTTTTACAGGGCAAACGAATTTTATATTTTTAATTACATTTAAATAGTAAAGTTTTGTATTAATATGTAAATAATAAAGCAATAAATAAATTTATTTAATTTTTCAGTATCTAACAAGGAGAGTGTACAACATTTGGGAAACTAATTTTAACTGAGTCCTAATGGTCGGTTTCTGGTGTCTAAAAATCAAGCCAACACCGGTAATTAGTTCCCATTAGCCCTTTTTCTCGAGCTTCCTAATCTTAAATATGTGTTATTTTGTTAAAAAATGATGTCTCTTTTAAGGACTGTAACTTTGCAAGTAATTTTATTACGAATATACGAGCAAAAAAAATTATATAAGTCAATGGAAAAAGCTTTAATTTGAGCTCGGGAAGATAATCGCGTTAAAAGTTTCACTTTTCTAAAGTATTTAGGGGGATAAGCCTCTTTTGTAAAAATATACCCCCAGGAAATAAATTTTTCGCATTCTGAGAGGCGCAGAGCCATAAAGTTGGAATAAAATACTCTTTTCCATTTTCATGTATTTTTTCGTATTTCATTGTAAAGCTTTCGTGAAACTACACCAGTATAAACAATCCTTTTGTTTCACGCGTAAACAACTTCATCAATCTGAACCAAAAATT
>JAPYZO010000885.1:0-54412 GCA_030522905.1 Torymus flavipes | reverse complement strand
CATTATCACATTTTAATTATGATCGAAACGAATTTACTTTAGTAATTTAATTTATTTTTCACACGACCACACACTACCGTAGAGTAGAACACAACTTACATAATCAAAATGGACCTTTCCCTAAATTCCCCAACAAAAAACTTAATGAACCCATTGTTTCATTTCAATTCCATTCGAAACAAATCGATATCCCCGAACCGTAACCGCCAAACACATTACCAAGCGACGTTCGCACGGGTAATCTTCATTTCCCAAAGCCCTTTTGCATTTGCAAACCAACAACCTGAAGCCGTGCGCAAAAACGCCCGATCCACAAACCGTGGCGAACGAACCGCGCTGTAGAGAAAGAGAGGGAGAGACCGAGGGAGGCCCTCGGGGCACTCGTCGGCAGCCTCTTAATGATCGAAGAAAGGAGCCGCCTAAACGACCCGTGTCCTCGGGTGTTAGGAGACGCTGCTGCCGCCGCCGCCGTCGTCCTCGTCCTCGTCATCGTCGCGTTCGTCAACTCCCGCCAAATCTCCTGATTGGATAAATCGCCCTCGTTACGAGCGTCAGGCGCTCTCTCCTACGGGGCGCCAAGCGCCCCTCTTTTTTTGTTTCATCTTCGCTGGACCGGGCCTTATTTTCCCGGGGCCCAATTACTACGGGCCTAATCAGTGCGCGAAACGCACAAAGAGAGAGTTAGGAGGCGCGATGATACATTTCCTAATGAAGGTTCGGAAGAAGGGAGACATTCGGGGTTTGTGGAATTCCGCTAATCTGGGGTTTGCGGGCTGAGGTGGTGTGGAAAAGACAAATGTTTACGGATCTATCAAAAGAGCGGCTGTGTTTGTGAGCGAGGCACTGAATTTTCATATACTTAATAGGTAGATAATATCGTCCAGAGCAAAACTGTAATAAACTGTCGACAAATCCTTAGCTTCAAATTTTCAATAATTTCTAAATTTCAGATAGAAATTTGTCAGTTCTTCATGTTTCAAAGCGATATTAAAATCAATATTTTCTTTCCATCTTTTATAATATAAATTTTGCCTAATTATGGAGTCACTAATTGCCCTGCCATTTATTACAAAATAATGAGGTCTTAGATTTTCATACACCGAATTTCACTGTTTTAAACTGAAATTATAAAATATAATTTGCTCAGTCGGTAAATAGTTTATTTCGCGACCATATTAATTGTAACGGACGCATCACCATGACTTTTTCCAGTCTACATTTCATCGTCAACGTAGATTTACATTATTAACGATCTATAGAACGCATGTACGCTAACAGATAAATATTTTGCAGCATCAATTCCACAAATATTTCCCAGGCGATCCAATCCTGTGTGGTTGTCCAAAACACATCACAAATTACCAATCGAACCAGAACCTCTCACCATTCCCTCTCTCCCTCTTTTTCTCCTTCTCTTTCTCCCACTCGTCAATCCAATAAATTCATATTACCCTAAACTCGCGATCGAATTAGCGCTCGGACTCCGAAAAAACTCCGAGGCGACAATGGCATAAAAAGCCGGCTGATCGATACGGGGCTACCAGTCTTACCGCCACCTAAGAAATTCCCCTAGGAAGCCTGTTAATATCCCTAATCACATTTTCGGTGATACGGCACGAAGAAGCATCTCATTAGAAGACTCACGCACGCACTCCTCTCTGCCTCTGCTCTATCCATAAATAAAGTTCAGCCGGGGCTTAAGGCCCCGAAAAAGGCCTTCATCTCCTCTCTCACTCTCTCTCTACGATTGTGCCGGTCGCGCTTAAACGTGAGATTAATGACGAATCGGGGCCCGCTCTCCTCGCGATCGGCCAAACGAGACAGCGCGTCGTATCGAACGCTATCTCTCGGCGGAGGCGCGATACGATGTTAAAACACCGGTAACCGATCTTGTCCATCTCGTTGCCGGGCGCTCGAGAGAGATACGAACGTACCACTACTACTACTACTATACAACGTCGTCTCCCTTCTCTCTCACTCGCTCGCGTATAATTTTCAGATGCCTCGGCGTGGCCTCTCGCTCGCTCTCGCGCGCCGGCCGTATGGCGGCGCGATGAAGGGGAGCGGCGTCCTTTGAAGTCCAGTTGGAAGCCAATTACACGAGTCACACAGGGCCGCGGCGCGCGCCCGCTCGCGCTCGCGCATCGCTCCCTCTCTCTTTCTCTCTCTCTCTTCTTCTCCTCCTTCTTGGCTGCTCGCGCGCCTGCGTGCTCGCTGTACATACATACATACGCTATACCCTAGCGGCTCGAAAATATTGCGGCGAGCGCGCGCGTCTCTATCGATTAAAAGCGTGAGCGCGAGCGAGCGCTGTGGCAAATTGCGCGGAAAAACCGAGAGAGAAGGAAGAGAGGAAGAAGGCGACGAGAGCCACTTAGGGCTTTTCACCTGATTTTTCAGCGTCTCGCGGGCATAATACACGCTCATGCACGCGCCAAGGCTGCATGCACGTCCCGAGGCGGCGGCTACGGCCGTATGAGCTGATTGAACGACGGCTGATTGACGCCCCGGCTCTCTTGCGAGAGCTCGCCGACGCGCATTATCGCTCGTTACCTGGCCAGCAGAGGCCGTATCGGGGGCCCCGATCGGCCAAGTCCATTCAAAATATTCTGATATATATCTCTCCGCGAGCGTATTATACGAGCTTTCTTCTCTCTTCTCTTTTTTCATTCTCCGGAGAGAGAGGGAGAGACTCCTTTTCCTTTCGATCGATCTAGCGTCGTCGCGCGGCGAGCGGCAATTAGCGTCGCGGCGGCGGCTTTTACTGCGATTTCTTCGTCTTCTTCCTCTGCTTTAAAGTAAAGCTACGACTCATTTTGAGGCTGGCCTGACGAGACCGCTGGTTTATGCCCGGCGAGGCTTTGTAAATCACCGGACGGAGGACGTTTGATGGAGAATGTGCGTATACAGTATACGCGCGACATTTTTAAATGTCAATTAATAAAAAATGCCGTGACTCAGCGTTACCATACTTGACAAGGACGCGCCGCTGTATACCTAAGATTTATAAGCTTCGGTATTCTTTAAAACCCTTTCAAAAAGAGAAGACCTTATTTGGCTTCGAATGATTCTTCTACATTAAAAACATCATTGTGTGCGAGGAGAGTAGCGTTCAATTAGCGTTCTCCAAAGATTTCGAAAACACACGAGCTGCCATAAATATAAATTGTAATTGGAAAAGATAAATACGTTATGGATTAGCAGTTTAACCGCAAGGAAAGTTTCCTTCTAATGTTATTAAATATAAATTGATATAAACGACGCATCAATCATGAGCAGCTGGAGTCACACGCTTAATAATAGACGGTATCTCTTAAGTACTTTCGATTCAATAAAATTTTAACTCACCAGGTATATCACTAAAATCGCTGGACATAATCATTTTCATGCGCAATTTCGCGGAAAATTAGCATCGGTCTATGGCTTTTTTAAAAGGTTTCCCGAAACCACGCCGTTATCGCTAGTACACAAATTACCATCCACCCATAGCCAATCAATTAATCCTTTTAATCAATATTTTAATTAATTACCCGCTCGCGCGCGCCGCTCTGTGTGTTCCGATACTTTGGCAAGTCATTAATTTTATTACGTGCTCGAATGAATGAAAAGTCAGAGGAAGACGGCGCTCCTCCTCCTCCTCCTTCTCTACCGCATAATCACGCTTACGAAACGCTAGACGAGATTGTCTCGACCTCTCTCCATCTCCCTTCTCGGTGGCAAAATCGGCATGCAATTTGGAATCGGTTCTCCGACGGTTTGTGCGCTTGCGCGCGCGCGAGCGGGAAAGCGGCAGGTGGCAAAAAGAAATTAGTGGCTTTCTCGCCTCTCGCTCATTCAAGACGACGAGCGTGAGCAGAGCGAGTACCCAGCGCTTGAGCTCTCGATCTTAATAGCCCCACACACACATACACACACACACACACACAAGCAGACACACACCGGATGGTGGTGGTATCGGCGATGCGCCTCCCGTTGCACACCCAAGGCACCTATAGCTCAATTTGCCGACACCTCACTAAGTATAGGTTGGCTGGGTGGTCCCCCTGAGCATGAGAGAGAACGAGAGAGAAGGAACACTTTACATCCTGCGCTCGCGAGCGAGCGCAAGTCTCTACCGCAAGCGAGTGAGCGAGCAAGACAATGGGCCGAAAAGTCTCTATTCTCCTCCCATCAGATTCGCGTGTAGACATATATACATATGCGCGCGCGAAAGAGTTTTTTACCCAGAGGTGGATTAAAGCATAACGGTGCGCCATAATGGATAATGAAAGGACCATTGATTTATTCGCTGGCGCGCCGTAATTGAACCGCTCGCTTGCTAGCGTGCGTGCGTGTGTGTGTTCTTAGGCCGATGGTGGGGGAGAAAAAACGCTTGTTATACGAGCGATTTGTTTACGGTAAACAGCGATGATGTGTGAATAAATCTCTCTGATTGAAAATCATTTCGATTCGAGAATTATGCCAGGACTTTCGTAACTATATCGTGTGCTTGCGCTCGTGAACGTTTTGAAAGCGTGCATGCGTCTATCTCATTCTTTCTCTTGTGTGAATGAAAATTTCCGAGTGAGAGTGACTTATCATGTAAGTAACGTGTGGTGCGGGTCGATATATATTAATGAACTATGGCGTTTAATTTTTAATTTTTATTAAAACGTCATTAGTTATCCTTGTGATTGATAAAGTACGTGTAGAAATCGAGGGAAGTGAGTTCTTGGAAATTAGAATGGAATCAGTTTCAAAATTTATGGAAGACTAGCCACACCTCCCGGCTTATTGGCTATGAAATATTATGATTTTTTTTCCTTCAAATTCTGAATTTAAAGGACCACTTTAGAAAGAAGAGAAAAAAGCCACTAAAGATGTTATTTCCGAAGAACCGACATATATATATATATTTTCAAGAACGCGATACGTGCATTCATATACTTATAAGTTAACGGTAAAATTTGAAATTCCCTTCCGACTGTCGAGGGGAAGAGAGAGAGTCACACCCACCCTTCAATTATTGAACTAAAAAGGCCGAACCGGTACATTACGAAAACAAACAAATTGCCGGCATCGCTATAATATATCCTGCCCCTCGTCCGCACCACCTCGATGAGCCCGAGCTACAACTTTTCCGCAAAAATAGCGACTGTCTGTCGTGCCAACAGCAGCGCGACGCCCCGAATAAAAACACACACCACAAACGACGCTGACAATAGTCACATGTTGCGTCTAGGATATATATCTACCACCGCGGGGTCAGCCAGACCCACACACGCGCGCAGAAAACAATCGCGAAATAACGGCTCGCAATATGGGGGCATATACATACATATATATTCCAGTTGCCGGTGCAAAATGTTGTGTCAACAAGACACAAAGGAATAATGAGGAAGGCCAGGGGGATATATAATGAGGTGCTGCCAAGTGAACGAGTGTGTCTCCCTCTCTCTCTCTCCCTCTCTTTCTTTGTCGCGCTGCGCGCGCGCGTCACACGGCTCAGAATATAAAGCCATGTGACTTCCTTTATGTACGTGCACGAGGAATTTTGGCGCTCCTGGTGTATCCTCCTTTTCGCGCTTTCTTTTGGACCGGGACAGGAAGGCGCGGAGAAAGGGCCACTTCTCCGTTTTTTTTTGCTTCTTTCTGGGTGGACGAGATGATGGTTTAGGCAATCAATGCGAGAGCTTGCGTGTAATGAGGTTAGTCGGCGATGTGAAAGAAGGGCCTTTTGACGGCCCTATAGCACCGCAGCGGTTGGATTTCATTGTGAGAATTGGCGAGCGGTTGTGATTGCCAGGAGCATATTGAAATATTAAAAGGAGACTCGGCTGTCTTCCTTCTGAGGAAATGGTGTAAAATTGAAATCTCAAAGAAGCGTGGCTAGGCTTTTGGCTTTCAGTCTTTAGGATCTTAAGAATTAATAAATTGTGAAGATGAATGAGTCTCAAAGCTTTTCATAAATTTTAATAAATTGGAGGTACTATATAACATTCCATTAAGATAAATTCCACATTGAGCTTGAGACGACAATTGCTGGTATTAAAATAATGCAATCTCATTGAATGATTCGGACTTCTTAACATTGTAATAGATAATGATAACCAGTAGCTGATCTAATTTCGATTTCTTATAGATCACGGTAAAATGAAATTCGTTATGACCGATAAAAGTTCCTCTCCAACGATTTTTTCACTACTAAAGTTCAAAAAAATATATTTTATGGCTTTACAAATGACTTTAAAAATAAAACGTATCATTATCATAGAAATATATTTAAACTATTTTGTTTGATATAAGACCAAGAAATGATTTTTGTGTGATTTTGATTTAATCTTAATATTTCCTTATATTGTCTAAAATTTTTGATAATTTTATATTTTAGATTAGTTTTATATATGGAAATAGAAAATATCGTAAAGACAAGATTTTTCTGATTTTCTGATTTTTCCCAGTAATAAGTTTTGTGATATTTTGACTTATTCATAAGAATATTTACATAAGAACCATGCCATATACGACTGAAATATTTTATCGCTGAACTTTCCCTATATATATACAGTTAAAGATAAATTCCTATTCTATATTCTCAGATACAACCTCTGAATCTCTCAACATAATTTCTCCCAAGAGAATTCTTCAAACAGGAATGCTCTGGTTCACTATTATAAGACTAAAAATACATTAATCTTACCATAAACTACAATTTCCAAAAAAGAAACGACAAGCACCGCGCAAAAACCGAACAAATTCATCAACCAACCCTTGTATATCAGCTATATAAAGATCAACTTTTTTACCCCCCTGAGCAACAAAATACAAAACCTCGGCAATCGGCAATTTGAGGCGCAGCCTATCCACCTACCGGCACACCGATCTTAATCGAATAACACGGTACAAGCGATATTTGGAGACACGGCGTAGCGTCTGTCGACTCCTATACCCAGCTCCCATCAGAAGCAAAAAACGGGCTCGCGCTGCTGCTACTACTCCGAGAAAGACTTTGATGGCCGAGCATCGCATCGCGGCTTTGATGGTTCCAGCAGCAGCAGCAGCAGCAGCGATTAGCCAAGATAGCGCTCTGCGGTATCCCGCAGACTACTACCACTACCACCACCACTACTGCTGCCTCTCACTCTGTGTCTCTTTTTCCGGCATCGCCGTGGTCTAGTCATCAATGTTTGTATGATAATCGCGCCGCGAGAGGCGCAGCTCTGTAAGACGCAGACGAAGAGAAAGAGAGAAAGATAGAAGCAGAGACGAGCGAGAAAGACACCGCCCCGGAGCTGTATATACGCGTACGCGCGGGGCATTAGACGAGCGAGCAAGCGAGCGGTCCTTTTGAACCCTTTGTCGGTTCTCGCGGCGCCGCGCTCTTGCTCGTGCGCGCATTTGCAACTCTAAAATCGCGGAGCGTGATTTGCTGCGAATTTATTAAAATGACGCGCAGCGAAGAGAGAGAAAAGGAGAGAGTCGAGAGAGAGCATCGACACCTCTCGGCCCATTCTTCTCTCTCCATTAATCGAAGCGAGTGGTGCGTATATGTGCACTCTCTCTCCTCCCATTGGGGACTTCGAGTGCCAATTTCACCGAGAATTATGGCCCAGTGTCCGCGGCCGTAACTTATTGCCCTTAACCCCATGACCACCGACGTTGATTTCGTAAGTATGCATCATACGCATGTATGAATGTAAGTGGAGAGGAGAGGAGACTAACGAAAGTTTATTATGCGACAAGGAATAACTCGCTAATCAAACGGTCCTTCGGCTTCTTTTTAATCCTAGAAATCTGCGCGCTGATCGTATCGCACCTGACGTGTCTTCCGATGATTGCGGCAAATTATGGATTTAGGAGGCGCGCGCTGATGGAAGAAAAGAGGCGCGAGTTTAGGGATGTAACTGCCGCGCGTAATGACAGGGTGGCCTGCGCGCGTCATTTAATATTGTTTCGGGAGATATCCGGGAAACGGTCTTACGCAGGTTCGAAAAGTGGTTTAGATAATGATACGAATTATTGGCTCTATCGGTGTATCTTTGAGGCGAATGGAATCCGTATTATGTCCAATTTCGATGTTTATCAGTATGTGATTGTCGGATTGTTATTAAATGGATTTCAAAGCTGTCCCAATTCTCTAAAACTGCAGTGGTTCGGCGAGAGATCATAAGATCCGATTTGAAAGAACATAAAGGTCGGCAAACCTGTCATTAAGTAGCATTCATGTTGCATAAAACTGTGCTGTTGATGATAAGCCCTTGAAAAATCTTAACAATTGTCGTTCAATAATAATTGTATATATACTTAAGATCTTATAAGTCTGACAAAAATTATTGGTTTGTCTCGTACATTTGCAATCCTCCTTGCGTAATGACTTTACATTGTGGGAACCGAACGATGAAGTAATTTCGAATTGCTCCGAATTCTCATGATGAAATCAAAAGCAATTAAAAGTGGTAACAGCTGAAAGGACCTAATCATCTTATTAGTCAAAATAAAATAATTTCGTGCGCGCGCGTGAAATATCAAGATCGCGCACGGATCGTTGGCGCGAATGATTAATATCGCGTCCAATTCGTCTTTGTGTCCGTCAGAAAATGATTAATATCAAATTTATTTGAATGCCCTCAAACGCCCCGGCGAGCGCTATATCCCACCTATAAAAAAGTTACTCTAATTTGTTCCACTTAGAACCGTACAAGATTGAAGCCGTAGATACCATAAGCGCAATCTGAAGGCGCGCGCGCGTTTTCATTTGTATAATTCGTACCAGTCGTAGTTTTACTAATTACCGCTGCGCCGGTACGAATAAATTAAATGTAATTCTTTTTACTGATGGTAATTAAAAAGACATTCGGAACAGAAGAGTCTTATCTTTCAGGCATTTTTCTGATCCTTTTAGTCACGATGGTAAGTGCACGTTCCAGTCTCTTCTTTCTCTACACCTACCATTTTCCTGCACATTATCATTTAATAAAGTAATCGTTCTTTTATTCAATTTCACTCTAGACGGATTACAAACTACGAGTAGAAGGCATCTTTTCTTGGCTATTGTTTGGTAACAAGATAATGACGAATTCCACGTTAAAAGACATGAAAAGAAAATTGTTTGTGTTAAATTAAATGAAATAGAAAATTGTTAGTACTAAAATTTTACAATTTTTTAAATTTAAATATTTTTTAGTAATACCATCCTTACTGTCCATAGTCAATAATTTAAAATCATCTTCAGTTTTGATTGAAAGTTATACTACTTTATCTTGTCTTAAAAGCTTTTTGTTTCATTCATTTTTTATCAAAATTGTACATAAAATCTATTCCATTGCACTGAACTTACGATTAAAAAGGATTCGCACAAAGAGAATAATTTCAAAGCTTTCACCTTCGAGAAAAATTTCAAGCCCAAGAACTGAAGATTGCCGTAAAATAAAAGACCCGGGTGCTTAATGCGAATCGGCAACAACAGCAATGCTCCTCAGCGAAAGAAATAAGCGTATACCACCGGCGAGACAATACCTTGATTAAGATATTATTACTCTCCGGGGACCACTCACATCTCTCTCTCTCTCTTTCTCTCTCTCTCTCTCGCCAAAAAAAGAGAATCTGCGCGCGCAAGGGTGAAAGGTTCATCTCCAGGCCACGTTGCGAAATGAGATCAGCGCACACTCTCATCTCGTCTCTTTCTCTCTTTCCCTCTCTCATCATCATCATCAAATATAGTTGTCGGTCTTTGAGACAAAGTGACACACGCACACACTCGCGAGCGCGGAAATTTGAATAATATAATACACAGGTGTGAGCGAGCGAGCGAGCGAGCGCAAGAGGAAGAAGGAGTAAACGCCGCAGGACGAGAGAAAAGGAACAGCGCGGATAAGGAGGAGGAGGAGGAGGAGGAGGAGGAGGAGGATGAAGAAGTGGAGGAAGACGAAGGAGAGCAAGAGAGAGAAAGAGAGAGAGAAAGAGAGAGACCACCCCGTGGCTCGTCGGCTCGTTTGATCTTCTCCCACCACCCCTTCGCCTTGGCGCGCGGCTTTTTTCTCTCTCTCGCGCTCTTACTCTCTCTCGCGCGCGCGAGCGCAGAAGCAGCGGACGAAGCGTCAGAATCACACCTTCTACGATTACCCGAGCTCACTAATAACGCCGCCGACCCCCGAGAGTGGTGTATAATGCAATGAGCGGGAGAGAGGAGAACCTCCTTTTCTCGGTACGGGCGCGCAAGGAAGGAAATTACGAGGCTACATACCTGGACATACCTTGGCTGTCTCATACCTGACGATACGCTGATTTATCGATCGCGTTTTAACGACTCTCGCTCTATTCAATCGCTCTCTCATGGCCGATCCATAAATTCGGACTCGGGGGTTCGCTAGCCTCATTTGGGCGCAGAAGCAGCCATATATAGGTATAGGAGGACGACTCTACACCGGTGCTGTAAAAAACAGTTTATTTCGACAGGTTGTCGAGGGCCGCTCACGCGCGTGTGTAGCAGCAGGAGCAGCAGCGGGGCGCGCAGCCTGGGCGTATTTTCAAGAGGCTACTTAATTATCTTGAAGCCTCTAATCTGCACACTCGAGCCGACGGACAGACACACGCATGCGCGCATATACCGGTGTAGTGTCTAGTAGTAGATGCCGATGCGCTTAACAACCCGCTCTCGTGTGCGCACGCGCGCGCCTTCCCGAATTTCGCGCCGCGCGACATGTGCCAAATTACGAGCGTGCGTGATGCGAGCAAGGGGATTCCGGGATACTAATTGCGGGTAATATACTTATTTCCACGTGTGCGCGCGTGTGTGTCTGTGCATGCATCTACTTAGAGGATAAGGGGACACGAGTACAGTGCTCGGGGGGAATTTTATGACTTAATCCCTTTAAGTTCTAATAACGAAATTTTATAATTTTGAGATTAAGTGCGAGCGACGGGATTTCGAAGGGGACTGATAATTTCATTCTGACGAGGTTCGTATAAGTCGGATAGCTTGACTTCTGGTTGGTATTACACTTTTTTTATTCCGGGTCTTAATTAAATTTATAAATACGTTTTAAAAAGATTTAAAAATGGCTGTTATGGTTTCTAAATATAATTCCTAGGAAGTATCTGGGGATTAAATGTTTTAATCGTAAGCGGAAAATCTGGCTCCAATTTTACCTATAATAATCATTTTTTATTTTTTTTTTATTTTATTATAAGTTACTCAATAGAGATATCAAAAATGTTATTTTCGATTATTTCTTAGCAACTTTCTTCATCACCAACTGACAAGCGAAATCTTTTCACTCTATCTCTCTTATACAGGTAATAATGTTTCCATGTTTTAAAATTTCACTAAAATTTTCACATTATATATCTATTCTTACAACCATATGAACAAACTTCTGGCACCATTACATTGAGCCTCACCTCTACCCCACCGCCATAAAGACATTACACAAACGCGTGCAAACCTCCCTATATATACCAACAGCTCTCTGCTCTCCTCGCGACACCTGTTACATGTCACCTCTCTCTGCACTCGGCATCTCCTTAGTGCACCGCAAAAAGCGCATCTCTCTCAAAAACACTCGCAGCAGTTGACAACTTGCCTCTCTTTCTCTCTCCTTTAGACCACCACCAGGGTACTACACACCGCTGCGCTTGCGACAGCTCTCGCGCGAACCGAGGTGAATCGGCTCGCCGGTTCGCGGCGAGCTACACAGAGAGAGAGAGAGAGAGGTGAGAGCGAGAGTGTAGAGAGGGATCGCCGAGCTCTGTAATCAAGCGGCCGCGCCGCGCTCGTTCTTTATCGCTCTCTCCTCGCCTCGCTAACAGCTATTAACCTATCCGAGAGGGAGAGAGGGGCACAGCCCCCACCTCCCGTCGCGCGTGCGCGCTCACGGGGATCGAAGGAAATTCCGAGCTTCGTTAGCGCCTGCGCAGCCGCCGGCTGTCATTAGGAACGAGAGAGGTAGAGGAGAGGAGAGCCGATGGACAAACCAGCGCCCTAGGCGACAGTCCCGAGGAAACCGATTCGCACCGGGAAATTTTTCGCGTTTATGCCGAGAAGAGAAAGAGAGAGGAAAGTGGGTGATTTGGAACTGACGTGAAAAATTGGACTGTCGTGTGATGGTTGGCGGTTTTTTGCGGCCGGTGTCGTTTGCGCGGATGGCAGGATGTCGGGGACGACGGGGAATTGCGTATTTAGGGATATTTTTGCGTTTCACGTTGGTTTCTTTGATTACCTATCAATTTGCGTTCGTTGCTCGTTGTAGATTGAATTCCCGTTATGGAAAAACAGGTCGCTTGGTAGGTGGTCAAAATAATGGAAATATATGTGTGCCAGAAAAATAGTAATTTTTACCCAGAGCAGTGTTGATAATTTAGAGGAATTAGATTATGAGTACTCGCGTGTAAAAATTGCTGGTTTTTTAAATTACTAATAATTATCATATTAGGCTAGCATATTTTACGAGGCTAATGATTTGCATTCCAATGTTGAAGAATTTTCTCATGATGTATAGTAAATATTACTATTTTTTGGTAACTTTTACCATTCCCATAACAGAAAATATGTCCAAGTGAATTAAGTGCTGGAAATTTAATATATAGGAATTTATAATAAATAACGCCCCGTTCGCAACAACTTGCAAAGTTAATTGTCCGTTTTTTTCGATAGAAAGAATGTAAAAAATAATTTTATATTATATTTAAAAAGTTTTAAGTACTACATTTAAGGGATAAAAATAGTTAATCAGAATTTATCTTTAATTTATGGGTAACATCAAATATTGTAGTCAAATTAAAATAATTACTTATCTATCATTTCAGCTATTTATTTTTTTACAGCATTCTTTCAGGTTCCCAGAAAATGATGACGAGCTAATGGTTGACTTTTTATGTTCTAATTACATTAAAACTCGCAGGAGCAGTTAGCTATTTTAATTTAAATTAATTTTGATTGACAAGGATCATCCTTACACTTTAATTGAAAAAAAAAAATGGAATTTCACGTCGGAAAAAAATTTATTTAAATTTCGCTCGCCACAAAGGAATTTCCTTGATACAAAAACGTCTCTACGAATATGATACTTAAATCCTACCCATCAATTATACGGCACCTCGGTGCACCGCATTTATTTATAAAAACCTTTTCCTCCGACTTATGGAAAATTGAGTCAAGCCGCCGGACGATTCCCTTTGAATTTTTTAATTACATCGAAATTTACGGGAGTTACGGCGCGCCAAAGTTCCTTTGATGGCGACACACTGCACTAAACTTCAAAGGACGCCGCGTTATAATCGTGACGTCACAAAAATTTTACAGCCCCGTAACTCCGTCAAATTTCGGAATATCGAAAAAGTCGAAAAAAGGATTTGCACTATACACAATCCATCAGAGAAAGGGAGAGAGAGAGAGAGACTGTATCATTAGCCGCAGAACATGGCTCTCTCTGTCTCTCTCATTCCAGCTACACGTTAAATCGATCGGACTATGCTCTTAACAGTGTATTTGAGCGCATTTTACGAGGCTCATTAATTTCTCGCATTTCTGTTCTCATCTCTCACCATTCACACGTGGAAAAATGACGAAACACTCGTCGTTGGGAATCAAACTCTCGGCTCGTTAATAAGCAGCGCCGCTCCCGCCACCAGTTTAGCGTAAAAATATATTACCAAGGCGTAATCGATGACAATGGCTCGAGCGTCCTTAAACGATCGGGCTTCAACACCGACAAAGGCGATCTTCCTTCCACGCGCGCCACGAAAAATCTCTCACCTTCTATACTTTATACGAGGAGAGAAGGAGAGGGAGAGAGAAAAACGTTCTACACAGGTCGTCCAATTAGCGTGACGTATTACTCGCGGGAAAAAGGCCGAGCCGCCAAAGGGGCATCAAAGGCTTGATGAGAGAGAGAGACTCGGAAAACACGCGACCGTAGTCCGAATATTATACTCGAGGGGGCGTGTCAATGCCACGACAGAGAAGCAAGAGAGAAAGAGAGGGAGAGAGACGTACTTAACGGGCTCATTATCATATTTCTTTATTTATAATTCGGGAGTCTGCCGTCCTGGCAGATTTACGTCTGCGATCGTGGAATATGGGATAGTTGGTGACGGCCCCGTGATTTGCGCCTGAGATATTGGTCTGGGATGAGAAGAAGTTGTTTGAGTCTTAAGGATTTTCTTTTTCTTTTTTTTTGGTCGGCAGTGGGAATTTTAGGCTTTTGTGAAAAAGTTATGGGCTGATGTAGTGTAGGATTTTTGCAAAATTTTTATCTGATTTGGTTAGAAATTGGTATCCTTGCTAAAAAAAATTGATATAATTATAAATATATGACAAAAAATCTAATCATATTTAGGCAATTTCTCTATCAACTTATGAGTCAAGTAAATCTTTCAGAAGAAACTATGGTATTTCAAAACCATCGTGAATAATAACAAGCCACTTACCGATCGAAAGAGAAAAAAAAAGTTTTGATCCAAAGGAATTCCAGGAGATCAAAGGTGTTAGTCTCATTATACACGTCGACCATTCAGTGCTACCAAGAAAATGCGATATTCCTAGACAATTTTTTGCTACAAACCGAATTCCTCTCGCTCACTCTCGCCTAAGCCATTCCCGGAATCACAGGCTTTCATCGGAAATAAAGAAATTAACCGCGTATACCGATTTAAAGTGTGGGTATGAAATATTTCCTTCCAACTTTGACTTTTTTTTCTTTTTCTTTCCCCACGCGCGCGGAGAAGAGCAATAAATTATCGCGGAATAATGATACACGAATCGTAATACGGTAGGCTCGAAAGATATTGGCCACCTACGACGCGAGTCGGTTGCCTACTGTTTGTAACTTCTATCTAATTAACCACGCGGGGATACTATAATCATGCCACTGGCCAGGAGTTATTGATGCTCGAATTGAAGAGCAGTATGTGTGTGTATCTGTATAACCGTCCAAAAAATGAAATATTTTCATTTTTTCGAATGTTTCGAAGTTGTTCGACTACCTTACTGTCGAATCTTTAGCAAAAATAATTTTTGCTAGCTTCAAATCCAGTTTATACTCTAATAGGATAATTTACTTTACAAAGTAGTATAGGGAAAATGTACGTTTGTTGCAATACACGTATTGTTTTAGAGCTTATTAAGTTATTATATCATTAATAGCATTATCCCATATTATGTTATTTCGTTTATGTTAATGATTACTCGTAAATGGAAAAGTATTAATGTATAAGCCAGTTAATAAATCATTGGCTATTTACCACAACAATTTTGAAGCAAAATTGCCGATGAAGAAATAAAAGGATAGAAAACGTTAAAATAAAATAAGACTCTATACTTGCCGTCGGAACGTTTACGTGTTCGTAATAATTTTGTCTTCTGGCTTATAATATGTGTAGCGTAAGTTTTAAATTTTAAGTGATTTTCAAACTATAAAAAACCTTGATTCTACTAATTTATAATCTACTTTTACAAAAATATTCAAGAGTAGTTCTAAATCGGTACTGGACGTCGGAACGCTTCCTTGCATCTTGACATTTACATATACTAGAATATTTAATCTTATATTTTCCTCAACAATCGACACATATGTAATCAAGTCAATTTTTCAGTTTATTTCTAGAGATTTCTCTCCACATAAAAGAATATAAAAAATAAAATATAAGGGAAATAGAAAAGACAGACCATAATTAGCGTCCACTTAGATCTCTCCCCTACCGCTAAATTTTTGCACTACTTAATGCTCCAACTGAGCGCAAAAAATTCAATCGCCTATCTTACGAAACGTAACAAAATTGTCCGGGCGAAAGAGAGAAAGAGAGAGATAGCCGGCAGCAGCAGCAACAGCAGCAACTCCGCTGCAGTTTTGCAATCAGCGAATTTATATAATACCGACACTCGCGGCCGCTCGCTCACAATAAACGATCCTGCTCGACAAGATGAGATCGGCTGCTCTCTCTCTCTCTCTCTCTCTCTCTCTCTCTCTCTCTCTCTCTCTCTCTCTCCCTCTCTCTCTCTCTCTCTCTCTCTCTCTCTCCCTCTCCCTCTCCCTCTCTCTCTCTTGCTTGATGTATTGGCCCGCGCGCACGGAACGAGAGGAAATTGCCGCGCGCTGCTCATCATCGCCATTACGGATTCTTTATTTGAATGTAGCGGCGTTTGAATTACAGGGCGGCGTCCGGCTACCTTGCTTACCGCTTCATATACGCCGCGGCAGTGCTACACTCGTGCAGCGTTCGATCTGCACGCGCGCGAGTTTTGAAACTAAATTTTTCGCGACTGTATGTGTGTGTATGTATATGTCCATCTGTTTGCGTGTGTACACACGTGGGGAGGTGCATCGAAGTTTTATAACGAGATGTGTCAGGCGCGTGCAGCAGGCGCGCGCTAATTATTCAGCGTCAAGTGTAAAGAACCGACGGCTCGTGAAAATTGCATGGATAGGGAACGGAAGTTTTTAAGCGGCGGCTATCATTGCATTGCAGCCGGGAATGAAAAATTGATTGGATACTTATGCGCGGGAACTTCTTTTGTAAAAGAAGCTCGCCGCGAAAACTAGCGTGTTCTTTGTAGACAGTATAAGATACGCTTGTTGCTTTTTTTTCATCGGCTGCGGAACTTACAACTTTAAAGCGAACCTACTTTTAAATTTGCCGCTAAATACCGAAGTTTCAGTTTCACTAGTTAATGTAAACCTACTCTATATTTTATTCACTATTACATATTCTGTCAATGATGCTATCTGTAGAACAATTATAATATTGACTACTTCAAATCCTCATTATAACCGTGTGATTCTAAACCACTATTATAACAATACTATTACAATACTCTTACAATACTATCTAACGGTTAATTTTTCAGAATTGACGCTAACTTTTTCCTGAACCGTACACCGTCATCGCCAATCGCCGAAAACGTTAAAATTTACCAAAAAAATTATTTCACAATCCCACCGAAATGTCTCAACGCAGACTTATCTCGTCCCACCAAGCAAGTAACCAACCAACCCACCACCACCTCCGCACTTAAACGTCTCCTCTCTCGCGATTCTTTATTCTTTGATCGCCGCGCGCTAGCGACGGTAGAAGCCGATGCGCGCGTCTGTCTTACGGTCTTACCGTGTCTGCGGTCGCGCGAATGACAAAGGCTGCGGAAAGGGTCTCTCTCTCTCTCACTCTCCCACCACGACTACTCATTCCTCTCTCTCCCTCTCTCTCGCATACACGCAGGCCGCGAGCAAGCGAGCGCGCGAGAGATGAAAAGAAATTATTCGCCAAAAATAGCGCGGGGCCAGCCTTCCGAGAAGCTTTTTGAAGCCCGCGCGCCGCGGCCTGGTTATAATTTATTAAGTTGCGGCCATTACGCGCGCATTGACATCGCCTGGCGTTCGTCATAACGTACACGTGTATATATATGTAGGCGCGTATAATATGCGCGATCGGCGGCCTCGTCAACGCCTTTCAAGTTGCGCGCGCGAGTTGCGGCTGTAAAACGTCGATCGATCGGTGCAGCCGCGGTGTAATGTCCAGTTGGAGGTATACATATAAGCTGCTATGTCTTTCGTGTAATCGGGAGCTATAACTGTAATAATAAACTGGCGAAAATGCAGGGGGCCGATATATAGGCGACGGCTATCTCGCCGGTTCCCAGTAGCGCGATGAGGATGATTATTACGGCTCTAGGTGCAGTTAATGCGAGTTCGGGTTAACGGGAGCGTTGGGAAGTTGCTAGCTTCGCGAAAGCTAATTTTCAAAGTAATACGTCTTGAAATATTATATAATATCTTTTTTTGTAATATATTCATGTTACTTGCGTCCCTTTTAATGATTACTCGTATCATCTTAATACTTTATCATCTATTGTCTTAATGTTAGAATTATTGTTGATACAATGATTAAAAGTATTTAGAATGAATCGAACTTCACGAACCAAATGAGATTTTAGATAAGCATAATTCGACAAAAATGTTGGGAAAATCGGTAAAACTTAAAAAAAAAAAATGATACGTTTTCCAACAATTTGTCTGATGAACTCATCAGTGAGAATATCTTCATTCCGTCCAGCATAATAATTATACATAATAATCGCGAGAATTGTAGATATAGAGCCAATTAAAACACCTTATGCTTCACATTTATACCATTAGATAATGTCACACTTTCTTCTATAGTAAAGTTTATCACTTCATTTATAAGCAAAGCAATAGTCGATGTACCACGTACTGTGCGGCTGAATCGTCGGTTTTCTCACTGATGAGCACAGCAGACGATTCGGGGCTAAACGTATATTTTATTTTTTATTTTATTTGGGTTATGGATTTCCATTCATTCCAAATATAAGATATTTACACTACGAACATATTTTTCTATTTTCAAATAATATTTTAAACTAATTTAATTTTTATACTTACCTTTAAAAGCTCGATTCTCGATCAGGGAAGTAGATAAAATGTTCCAATGCTTTGTTAAATTGATAAAAATAAAACAATAATAATTCAAAATCTTTTATGAATTTTTTGTAATTAACTTGAATTTTCAATTAAAATTTGTAACGAATTCATCATTGTAAAAAAATATCATGTTTTGAAAAGAATTAAAATTTGCAATGAATTCATTATTGTAAGAAAAATATCAAGATGTGAAAGATTTTAAATTTTAATGCTGATTTTAATTTTTTTTAAAAGTAAGACAACAAAATTTTAAGAGGTTTACGAAGAGAAGGACAGGTCGAATCAAATAAAAAAATCAAGTGTTTTTCGCTTAAGATCATGTTCCCATTTATTTAGGATCGCTATACACATTCTACTTTTGTCCGCAGATATCCGTTGACGCGAGCGCGTAACACAGTCACAGCTCGCTTCCTTGAGCGTGACACATGTATATATACGCGCGTGCGCAGTATATATCCGATTAAAATGTACATATCTTAAAAAATCGTAAAGCTCCCTATTTAAACTGACAATTAGGTATATTGCAGTGCCCGCCTAATATCGTATATCACTTCCCCCCTATTCACGCTATCTTCTCGTCTCAAGATATACATACATAGTTTTTCGCGAAATTCGGCCTACATTGACGAGGACACGTTTTCTCACCCACGAGCACTTAAAGACATTGAAAGAGGATATGTACGATTCGTACGCTCGCTATGTATTTACAGACTATTTACAGTATTACTAGCTTCCTCAGCTTCCCTTCGAAGCTTTTCTCTCTCTCACTCTCTCGCTTTCTTCATTCTCTCTCAACTTACGAGCTAGATTCATTAATAATTTATTATCCTCGACGTAATGGACAGCGAACTTTAATTACACTATAATACAACAAAGTTTATACCGAAGGTACATAGGAGATGAAGAAGGGATGAAATGAAGTTTGTGGGCTTTCTTCTTTCTCTCGCTCTTATTCTTTTTACCGCACATGAAACATCGAACAATAAGGAGGCGATATTTACAAGGATACACGAATACGAAGAGGAAAATCTATCGTAGTAACAAGTCGCTTTTCCGTAGAATGTAGTAAGTTAGTGGTGAGTCGCGTTATTGTCACGCCTTCTATACTCTATGATGAACTCTTTTATTTTTTCGGATGAAAAACGCAAGAAAATAAATAAAATTGCTTACAAGATACAAGGTTGGAACGTTCGAACGTTGAATGACAAAACTTTCCCATACTGTATGTAATACTGTACGTAGTTTCTATATTAAATCCACTTCATCATACAACGAATGGCCCATAAAACTAAAAATTAAATCTATGCGTTCCAAATTTTTCCAGTTTTATGATGAAACGAATTTTCGGGGCAAGGCGAGGAAAATTTCTTAGACCATTCAACATTCGATCAATTCCCTTACCAACGTTTTCCATAACCTAACAAATACTCATCTCTTATCACGACGTATAGAAACGTTTCCAAAAAGAAAAACAGTAACACCCCTCCATTACACTAACTTCCTACAATTCAGCGACGTTCGCATCCCGGAACGAACTTCCAGACACGGACAATTAGGACTTGTCGTCTATCGAACTGGGTAGCGGCCTCTTCTTCAGGATCCCGAGATCCTGCACGTTCTCGAGGAAAGTCTTGTGATGCTGGGCGACGAGGAGGGGATTCACCGACTGCACGTCCTTCTTCAGCTCCTCCATGTCGCGCTTCAGCTTGGCCCGGCGATTCTGGAACCAGGTGATCACCTGAGCATTACTGAGGCCGAGCTGGGCAGCTATCTCGTCGCGGTCAGCCGGAGACAGGTACTTCTGGTAAAGAAAGCGCTTCTCCAGCTCGAAGATCTGCTGGTTCGTGAAGGCCGTCCGGCTCTTTCGTTTCTTCTTCGGCTGCTGCCGGTTGTTGAACAGGTTCAGGTGATTGGCTTGTTCTGAAAGTAAAACCTTTATTAATTTCTCTGTGGCGGCTCTCACTGTGTGCGTGAGCGGCGGCAGCCGAAGCTGCCTGTGTTGCTCTCTTAATTCCCCCCAGCAATCATCCGTGACAGAGCGGACACTTCAGCCTTTTTCGATCAAAGTTACTTTTTCTACGCGCAGTTAGAAATATTTTTAACGTAAATAATGTTGAAACAATATTGTTAACGTATTACAATAATATTGAAATAATGTTGCTAAATCTTATTGCAATAATGCTAAAATATAACACTTAAAAAATATTTCTGTATCCGATTAAAAAAATTGAGCTGGTTCAGATTCGTAAAATATTTCGTGATGGTGGGAAAAAGGGTCCACTAAAATCTTTTTATGATACTTATTAAAATATTTTATCAATTAACTATAGCTATTTTCGCCTTAATTATCTCGCAATTAAGTTTACGATGATTTCTCTAATATTCGTAGAAAATACCTTCGTAATAAAACTTAATAGGCTTGCTGAAATATTGAAGAAACGTTAAAACAATACTATCAACGAGTTACCAAACGATTCGCGCGCACATCCCGTCGACTGCGAAATTTGGAATTTCCACGTTATTACTCTGGGGTCATACGTTAGCTAAATGACTCCTTTGTTGAAGCAGCGCGTCAGAGGCCAGAGCACATATAACCCGCGTACTTCTCTCTTTCACGAAAAAGGCAACTTTATTTACAAGTCCTGTAAAAGGTGGCACACTGGCGTTTATTATCGAGTTTATTTGAAGAAAAAACCTTGCTCTCGCGCACGGTGAAACATAAGTTTGAGAAATTTTTATATACACTCGAGAGAAGCGACGAAGGGAGAAGAGGATCGAAAGAGAGAAAGAAAGAGCTTCGCCGGACAAATCAGGCGCATCTCAAAATGTCGGGGAGAGAGGATACCCCATAAAAGTCGTATTACGCATTCGTTCCGGACCCATCAAGCGCCCGCGTACGCACATATATACACACACACACACACACACACACACACA
The DNA here is from genome assembly GCA_030522905.1 of Torymus flavipes. Taxonomy (NCBI): domain Eukaryota; kingdom Metazoa; phylum Arthropoda; class Insecta; order Hymenoptera; family Torymidae; genus Torymus; species Torymus flavipes. The sequence goes on along the minus strand of JAPYZO010000885.1, from coordinate 33,065 downwards.
CACACACACACACACACACACACACACACACAGAATTCCAGAATGTGTGAGAACTAACGCACTTATAATATTATCGACAGGACATTCGAAAATTTTCACGATAGAGAAAGATCGCGGAGAGGAGTCGACGCATCGACGTGTATTTATCGCGGAAAAAAGCGTAATTGGCTCCAAATTGGAAAAGAGCGACCGAGCTCGGACAAAGTAGTCGCGCCTTGATGTGGATCAAAGAGCGCCGCCGCCGCATCGGTCACACCTGCGCGGGCGCGAGCGCCGTGGTAGAGGGTACAGTCAGTGGCAAGAGTTCGTGAGGAGCCGGTCCGTCGAGTATAGGGATCGATCGTGCGAGGCTCTTGGAATAACACACGGATTTACACACGCAAACAGCGATCGTATATTAGTGGCTAGACTTTTTTCTGTCGTGTGGTGTCTGGTGTGTAGGTATAATAATAACTGCAAAAAGATGGTACATTATGCAGATTGTTATGGCTTTTGATTCGAGCGGTTTCCGAAAGAAGCGATGAGGAATTGTAAAGTACGCGGTGAGATGTGTTTATTGCGAAATTATAAGATCGCGATTTAAGGTTTGATAGGGACTTTTAATCCGAATTGATGTTGTAAAATTGATTGAAAAAGAAGGACCATACTGAATCGCCTTGAGGTTACCAAATAAAAAACAAAAAGTGTTCAACACATAATTTTTACTAATTATTAACGTTTTCTTCAATCTGAAAAAATCATTCTCCACGTTAACAAGTTAAAAAACAACCAAATTAAAACGTTAATTTAATACTGCAACAACCCCACCCGCCTAATAAATCCCGCGAAACACCAGCAACATATCATCACAATCAAAATCGATTATTACCCCGCATGTGCTTTCATCGTACACATCCCCGCCTAAGCCATCATCGCCACACTCCCATCTACAAGCACGCGCAAATCGATAAAACTGGGTTACGCGCGGAATTGAATATACACACAGCTGCACGCCGCACGCCTCGGGGCCTACAGCGCGAAAAGGTGTAACATTTTCGGTAAAAGGTCGGCCGGTGAGCTGTTGCTGCTTCTTCCTCTTCTTATTTTTTATTACGACCGCGAGGTGGGGAAGAAGCGAGAAAAAGGGTGTAAGTGGTGGCGTCGTCCATTTTGCTGGCGGTGGCGCGCGCGACTACTGCACAAGAAGAGTCGAAGAAACATAGAGCGAGAGAGAGAGCGAAAAGAGGCGCTGAGATATTAGTTTCTGCGGTCGGCTCCGCCGCGGAGATTTAATTCGTTTGATGTTCACGAATTCGCCGCCGTCGTCGTCGTCGTCGTCTTTTTCGCAAGCCTTTTCTCCGCTCGCTCCCACTCTCATCTCTCAATCTCTCTCTTTCCGTCTCTATTCGTCGCGCGAATCATTTTCCACTTTCGATAAAAAATGCCACGGCCCATTGACATGCAAAGTAGAGAGAGATTTTTGAAGCACGCGGTGAAAACTGGTCGGTCGAGTGTGGTAGACGGAAAAGTGGACGCGTGTCGATCGTTTCGTGACCAGTGGAGCAATAAGTAGAGGAGATATAGTGAGGGGGGGACTTTGTAGGTCGATGGTTAAAAACGCTGTGCGCGCACTAAGGCTGATTTATTCGCGGACAAGTTTATTGCTCGGGTTAATTTTAGAAGTGTCGATGGCGTGACAATAGTTGTTAACAAAGCGATATACTCGGGGCTCCGAACGGTGTGGCGTGTGACAATGATAGTTACGGTTATCGACATTCGCGAGCAATGACTAATAATGTTGAGAGAATAATGAATCAGAAAATTTTAAACATGTCTTTATTTTATACAAAAGTCTTTTAGTTTATCAATGAAGCTTGAAAATTAGGTGGGTGTGGATCGAAGTGAGATTGAAATAACACTAGTTTAACGTTCTCCAATGACGTTTCAACTTTCTTCTAACACCTCGAAGATCCAATCTAACCTAAAAACCCAAAGAGATTCTTGTGTCCCCTAATCCAGTAAACCACTACCCCGAAGGCGTGAAGAAGGTATCACCTTCGGAATCCGTCTCACTGCCCAACACCTTAAAGAAAAAAAGAAGGAGAAGAAGAAGAAGAAGGCGAGAGAGAGAACGAAGGCCGAAGCGAGAAAAAGAGAAAAGGCCTGACAGGCCAATTGGGCGGGCGTGCGGGCGCGACAGTCATTTGTCTAGCTCCCTCTCTCTTCGGCTTTTTCTCGCATTGTTTTGAGGAGCGAGAGCGAAAGAGAGAGGGAGAGAAAGGACCACAGGACAAGACCCCGCGGGAGATGCGCACATGTCGGCGATATATCTCTTCGGTGGGCCCCCCAAACACGAATTCCGAAATTGGAGCACTTACTCAGGCCCCGCAGGAGAGATTTATTGCTCGATTGCTCAATCGCATCCGGAGTGCTATGCGCGCAGCGATACCTACACCGCGAGTTACGAAGAAGGGAAATATTTAAATTTTTCCTAGCGGATGCTGCTGCGAGAGTCAAAATATTGAGGAGGATGTGGGCATCGGTTGGTCGTTCCCTGAATTCTTTTTTGGCTGATGATTCTTTCCTAATATCTGGGGATATTTTTTCTTTTATAGGGGAAGTTGTGGACGGCCGGAAATGATGAGACAGCGGAAAATCGAGCCTGATTAGTTTTTACTGGCGGTGGATGATTGATTGTGATTTTGAATGACGTAGTTCTTAATTTAAAAGTCTGTATTTTATTATTTACTAACATAACCTCAAAATTGTTAACGTGTTCGTTGATTTAAATGTTATAAAAATGACGTTACTGATGGAAAAGTGAAAAATGGAAAACAGGCAAGTTTAAGTTTCTTACATGTTACGTCTCTGGCAGAGAGACAATCTCAATTGCGTTTGCATAATCGGTAATTTGACTGAAAAATCAACAGCAATTAATCGAATGATGGCAAAGTAGAGGAAAACGGAAGGCGGCCAATCTACTTGAATAATACTACCCCAGACTGGCGGTGAAATTAGTGCTTTTAGAACCAACAGCGCGCACTTGTTACGTTAACAAAGAAACCGAAAATGAGACGTTCCGTCCGTCCGTCCGTTTCCTTTCGGTTCTATAGCAACGGGAAATGAGCTTTGAATTTTCCTACGGAAACACGTAAACGTCTCAATTATCATCGAACGCCACACAGTGCGCGTGCTAGCAGGCTGTTGCGAAGATGAAAAATGATCGGCCCCGCGTTCTACCCTACTTCTTCTTCTTCGCGCCCGAAAAAATTTTTCCCTCGCACAAATTGATTTTCCAAGCGTACTAGGTACATACGCGAGAGATATACATATAGATACACACGGGTGAGAAGAAAGGCGTGTACAGAGCGCAGCAGCAGAAGAGCCCGCGGGATCCGTCTTCATTAGGGCGTCCCGCTGCGTCCCACCTGGTGATTTTCGAGTGAGGTGTTGAGCCCCGGAGCCGATATTACGATCCTCGTCGATAAAAATGATAGTTCGCCGCGCGCGCACACACGGGTGGTCCCGATGCTGCTTTCCCGAAACGGACAGTTGGCCGGCGTGCACGAGCGAGCGAACGCTTTCGACTCTAATTATTGGCCTTACGAAATTTTTATCGCGCTCGAGAGAGAGCCTCTCTAATGCCGTGTTTTATGGCCGCTGGGTGCGTTGGCTGCGCGACCACTTAATTAACGGATTTTTATTTACTCACACCTATGGCGGCGGTGATGTGTGGTGATAGAATTGTAAAAATACTTAATTTTCTTTTTTTCGATTCCGATCTATACTGTGCGGAGGAGATCAATCATCGATGCGGTTGGCTTTACGCTGACATCTTTTTTTCGGGATAGACGATAGGAAAAGAGAAAATGGTGCCGTTTTCCTATTTAATTTTTATACTTATGCTTATTTATGGATGCTGCCTTAAAAATTTTAGGATTCTTAATCCTTATTTATTGTTCTTTCTCGGCTATCTATCTTTATATGCATTCAAAAATATTTTTACTTTATTTCTTAAAAAAAAAAAAAAATATTTTTATAATATTGTTACAACGTTACTACAATACATTGTGTCAAAATATATTTCATACCACATACAAATACAATGTGTCAAGTCGAGTCAACTGGCAACGTGCAAACATGGCTAACTGTCGCTCGGATCTCTGCATAATATAAACTTGTCAGTTGTGCATGCCGAGGCTGTCTTCCCGGTGATTGAATTCCCGGATCACCGTCGGTACGCGGAAATTTTCGGAGCTTAGAAAGGAGCCTTGACTCTTGTTTCAGTAATTGCACTAATCAGCGGCACGTGGCTACAAGTAGCCTCTCTCTTTCAGCCGACGCAGTGAGAGAGATGCCCGCGCTCGCGTTCGGTATATATAAGCTGGGCTCCGCGCGTCGGCCCGAAATAGAAGGGCTGCGCGCGCGGCGAAGGTGGAAATAAGGCCGAAAAAAAAGTATTCGGGGAAAGAGGTCGTCGCAGTTAATAGGATCACAGGCTCGCTCGCTCGCACTAAACGGCCCTTAGTACCGCTCTTCTCTCTCTCGCTGCGCGGCGGTAAAGGGAGAAATAAGACGGCCAAAGGCTTCTGTGTAAGCGGGCGCATTTAGCGACATAATTATGCTGGTAGTCGAGGAGCGAGCTTTTTGCGCTCATTTTTCGTGTTAACGGGTTGACAAGCTAAGGTTGATGTTTCTCTGGCAATGTTGACTTAACGTTGTACCAGTATTATAGCAACGTTGTAATAGCGGTGTACTTTGTGAAAGCACTGAAATAATATTGTTTCAACGTTGCAATAACGATTTGGAAAATATTTCCCCCTCATATCCTGGGTTCCTCTAACCGCATAGCTAATTATAAGTCATTAGAAACCGAAGAGGTCCAATCATCACCGTTGACAAACCCTAACAGTCGACAACTTACACACAACATCACCGCCCCGAAATTAGTGGGAAAAAAGTTCTTCCCCTCGAGTGTCACACATCTGCATACGTTATCTCTCACCGAATAGACTTTCGAGAATCCATTCATCACCCTCCTCGTACGTTTCTCGCGCTCGCGCATCAATCAAGGCTATCTCTTTCTTTCTTCCTTTACTCACAGTGTCCCCGGAGACCTCGAGATATTCCCGAAAAGCCGGAAAAGCTGCACGCGCGAGGAAAAGCTCTGGGAGTCATTAGTTAGCGCGTCGTCGCCTCTATCCGCAATTAGAAACCGCGCACGACGGCTTTACAACCCGCGTGCGATCTCCTCTCTCTCTCTCTCTCTCTCCCTCCCGGTCTTGTCCTCGAAGGAATGTCTCTATCTCGATTTTTTGCGCGAGCCACGCTCGTTAAATGGCGCAGCCCCGCGAACAAATTGAGGGAGCCGACGACGGAGAGATTTTTCTACGTTATACACCACCGCTCGCCTAACAAAAAGTGTCCAAGGCCGAGAGAGAGAGAGAGAGGATGTTTAAAAGCCGTGTTTTTATCGACGATAAACAATTATTAATAATCCATCGCCGCGACCGCCTGATTTATTATGATTGCATGCAAATGCAGAAAGAGGCCCGCGTTTCTCGGTGCATTGGGCAGGGAAAATTGAAAAACGCAAAAATTGCCAACGTATCATAATAGACCCATACGTACACGCGAGTATATATGATATATTAATTACACAGAGGAAAATAAGCCAGCGTCGCAGGGCCGCAGAAAATAATTGATAGTCCACGCGCCGCGTGGCGCAGAAACAGACGCTTCCGAGCGAGCAAGGAAGCGAATCGCTTACGCGCACCTGTCACTATACTTTTCGGCTCGCCACCGATACTCTCGTTCCGTTATACGCCCGGCTGTATTATATTATATACACTCGCAGCTTTTCGATGCCTTTACGCTCGTAAAGTGCTAACCTCCGTCCTCGCGTTTTAATTTAAGAACGCGGAGCGCACGCGCGGACGACAAATGCCTCAGGACGACAGATCTAATTGCTCGCCCGCGTCGAGCTGCTATTCTGCCACTGCGCTTTTTTGTCCCGCAGCATTGCGCGCGTGTGTACGCCACCTACGTCTTAGGCGGAATTCGCGAGGGATTATGAGTGGTCGTCATTTTTCATGGCGTGGTTCTCGGGATCTCTGGGTCTGTATTTTTTTTTTAATTTCTTTTTTTTTAGTTTAGCGTTGTATGCGGGAGTGAGTACAGATATGAACGGAATGTAGCGACGTTTATCGCTGTTTAATGGTGTGAGAATGTACGCGTTTATTATGTGAGAGTGTTGTTTTATTTAACTAGTTTTTGATGCAGAATGTTATTGTTTTATTGCTGAAATAATATGGTTTCAATGTTGTTTCTTTAAGAATTAAAGCTATATGTAAAACACTCGTTTGACGCTACACCAAAATAACGTGTCCAAAATATTATATTTTTTTATTATTAAAGTGAACGTGATGATAATTAATTGTAACTCATAATTCACCTAATTAAAATACTTTCGGAAAAAATGTGGAACACTCGTTCGACGACTAAAAAAGACCGTTGATTAGACTTTTAAATTTTATCATTAGTTTTACCGACGAAGCGTCTTGCCGGGTAGAAAGCGCTTGAATTATATCGTACGTTTTTTTCCACGTCAACTCCTAGCTATACTGTACATACACACTAAAGATAATAATTCAAATGTAACAGTATATTATATTCCCCTGCTTTCGTTAACCTCGCGTATAGGACTCCACCTACTTCAAGTTCACCTTCGTTATCACACCGCGAGCGGGAGCGAATTTTTCTCACAACCAAAGCCAGGCGAGCGAGCGAGCGCAAAAACAACAAACAATTTCCGCCTCGCGAGCCGAAATTCGGCCCGCTTTTTATACATCCAGCCGCACGTATTTAGGCGGCAGCCGACAATAGATCGAGCCGCTCTCGCTTTTTTCCGCCACTAAGAAAGCGCGGTCCTGGGCCGTGTAAAAACGCATAATTACCGGCTCTTGGTTAACGAGAGAGATATATACGTATATATGTGTGTAGGATTGACCGCGGCGTCGAACGTGATGCAATCATGCTGTCAGGCGGGCGTTCCGCGGATTCCTCGAGTTAAGCGCGTTAAGAGGCGGGCGTGTCGAGAGCTACGGCGAGTGTATAATATATATATGGGAAACGAGAGGAAAACGAAGGAAAAGGAGAGAGCCAGAGAGACATTTCGAGAAAAGGGGGAGGGATATACACTTGAGCTCGTATGACGGGGAGGAGACATACCTAGTCGTAAAAGCAGTTGTCGCTTCGTCTCCTGTGTCTCTTCACATTGTTGATGGAAACCGCGTGTATCGATAAAGTTTTTATACATACCGCCTTTGTAATATTGTTAAATTAGAATTGGGAATGGCAGTGGAACCGAAGCTATTAATATATATTCGGGACTTTAAGAACTGCATCGCGAAATTCTCTAACCTGCAGTCCTTTTATACATTGGCCACAACCGGTTCTCAAAACTAGTATATTATCGTGCTATTGGTAATCCGAAAAAAAAAAATATATATATATATATACAGATACGCGGCGGCACAGCAGCTGCCGGCAGTGAAATTAAGATTACCTCACGATTCGCACAATAATTCGTATTAGATACCGATTTCCTCCTGCGAGAACCGTATAGACCGAAAAAACTAAAACGACTCTCGAATGGTTTTTAAAAATATATATATATACGAACGCGGACGACGATACATCATCCCCCGCGAGGGAATTCGCCGTGGTGAGATCCGACTTTGTCTTTCGTTATAACGTCTGCTGGCGCGCTTACTTACTTATTTCTGTCTCTACTTCGCGCGCACCACTCCAATTGCCCCGATAACTCGCAGCATTTTCTTTATTTTCCGCGCGCGCTGTGCACTCGAAAAAATGATAAAATTAGCAGCGTAATTTATAGCCCCGTGTGCTCGCTCGCGCGCGGGCGAGGGAGAGAATTAGCAATCGACGAGGATGATATATGGCGTGTAAAGCGATTTAAGCGTTACGAGAGCGAGAGAAGAAGAGAAAGAGAGAGGGAGAGAGAGAAAACGCGAATACCTCTCGGCTGGCAGACTGGACGGCTTTTTCGGCACCGCGAGAGCACAAAGGCAGCTGTATCAACATGCATTTGTTAAACGTAGGCTTTAATTCCCTCGGCTCTCTCTCTCTCTCTCTCTCACTCTCTCTGTCTCTCTCTCTCGTTCGCTCTTCGCGCTCGGCGTACGCGCATCGAGAGAAGAAAGGTGCGTTCTATTTAGCTTCACGAAACGGTAGCTACTGCGAGAGAGAGCGAGAGAGAGCAGCTTACTATCTCTTTTCAATTTCTTTTTCAATTTACTTTTTGCTGCTCCTGGTAGAATTCCACTCGAATTAGCCGGCTTTTTTACAGTTAATCCTTTGATTAGGTTGGGACAAACAAATTAGTAGACCGAGAGCAAACGCCTGCTGCTGCTGCTGGCCTCCGTCGGATTAATGACCAGAAGCGATATCGGTACGGTGTACACCGCTTACGAAATTTTATATCGTGATTTTTAACAAGTTCCACGAGTCAATGCGTGACCCTATTAAAATCGACTACAAAGTTTCACTATCTTTTATATTTTTTTTGAAAATAATATTTTAATAATGTTATTGTAATCTTAGCTTACAGTGATATGGTTGGAGTATTATTATGATATTGAAACAATATTAGAAAAGTATTTAATCAATACTAGCCGTTCAAAAGTCCCGCGTGATTTCACCTATCGATCGAATTAAAAACAAGCTCAGAAAGAGATTTTGTAAAAATTACCATCCTTATTGCCACTTAAGGCTCTCTTCTCGTCTGACCCGACGCAACGAATGTGTTGTGTGCGCAAATGCACGTGCCGCGAGCGGCGACGGCGCTGGCAGCCACCTGTGCGCGGCCGCGCGCCGTGGCAAAACGATTACCGTTGCGTCATCGTCGGCCCTCACTCTACACGCCTTTCCAGCAGATTAAATTCAATCTTTGAATCGGTTTGTTCCGAGCCGGCAGATGCCTAATTTCAAGGGAAGCGTGACGACGAAACTACTGGGGCCTGATCGCGCCACCTATATAAGCATGGCATTACCCGAGATATATCGGGATTACTATTAAGGACACCAGATCTCGCTTCGTATACTTTTTTTTTATAACTAAAGAAAAAAAAGAAGCAATTGGGAGCAGGTCCCCGAATTGAGTTTTCGATCGATTACACAGGAAAAATTAGCAGGTGTCCAGTTTCCGAGAGACTAGACAGCCTCAGCGGCGGTGGCGGCGCTCACCCCACACTTCCGTGATTGCCCGCGCGGAAACATGACTAATTTCTCTCGGCGCTGTCTATGAAGTGCTGCGCGCGGCCGGTGCCACGAAAATGTGACTTTGCAACTTTGCGCACGAAAATTGAATGTCATAAGAGACCGCGCACACGCCCGGGATCGGCTCACAAAAACGCCCGAAAATTTCATTAAGTACGCCATTTGGCTCGTATTTGAAAAACAAACAAAATATTGCTTTAATTATAGTTTCATGAAGCCTGTGATATTATACTTTTTTATGTTTTTTTTAGGGAATGGACAACTGAAACGGTGTTTTCTTCAGAATAATAACTTTGGGAAGTAACCTACTTGAGAGAATTTATTTTTATCACAACAATATTCCAATAACAAACATGCCGTATCAAACCGAAATAATTTCATTCTGCCATGTGAAATAAATATAGATAATACTACAACAACGTTACATCAATATTGCAGCAATACTTCTCAATCAATTACCATAAATATGAAAAGATCAATAAGAACTTATAGTTCTGAAAGTTGATAATAACTGCCTCGAGACCACTAAATCACGAAATCAATAGAGAATCTAGCTCGCTCTATAATGTGCACGCGCGAAGAATAATACACACAGTGCGCCTCACTCGTCCCCTCGTGGGCTCGTGCAAAAGAAAAGCGAGCTCGCTTCTCGCACACACACACACACACACACACACTTGCTTGGCAGTAGTCGGTTAAAGTGAAATTCCCGGACGGCGGTGCGTAAATCGTCGGTTCATTTTTCTCTCGCGCGCGACGCTGTTTACCAGCAGCAAATCTCTCGTCGCACGCGCGCGAGCATTTCATTCCGGCAGGCTTGCGCGGAATTTTAGTTGAACAGCGCAGGGGTGTCTGTGCTGCGTCTCTCCCTCTCTTTCTCTCTCTCTCTCTCTCTCTACGTTTGTTTTCGCTGGATATTATATTTTATATATATATATATATACGCCAGCCTTGTACGTATACACATTCGATGCGAAGGAGGGAGAAGTGGCGCCTTCGTGCCTGATCGACAGCGTCCTGACGTCCAAATTAGCCACGCGTCAAAATGGAGAGGAGAAAAAGAGAGAGGCAAGATAAGAGGCCTCAAACGCGCCGCCCTCTCTCGTGTTTAGCGCTATCGCGGCGGTGGTGCAGCTGACTCCAAACAGAACACCCCGTCTGGAGTACGAGCGCGCTGCTTACTGTCATCCATACACGAGCGCGTTATCGTTGCTAAGGATCGTATACGGAGAAAACAAAATGGTTGCAGGCAGTTTTTTTTCTCTTTCATGAAATTTCGGTGGTGTTAGGAGGCAATAGAACGCTAGAGGCAATAGAATTGATGATATTGGAACAATGTTGTTGTAATATTACATCCTGTATATGTCATAATTATGAGCGTATACTTAAAATAAATGACAAAAATCGGAAGGTTTAGAAAAGTGGTGGAAAAGAGAAAAATCATAATCCTAAATCACATAAGAACATTATATTAATGTTATGGACAGTATGAATAGAGCATTAAAATAACAACGCTATACTCTCCGCGTCGGAGTTACATAATCGTTCGACGCTATACGGTAACATCCATCACCCGACGAAAGAAAAACACGCAGCGCGAAACGTACGTTACGCGTTGTATTCCCTGTTATTATCACAATGACTTAAGGAGGCCTAAGCCAGCCCCAGAAACAGCTTTAAAGAGACGAGCAAGTGATGAGGAAAAATCTGTTGGTTATTACCAGGGGTGCCTCATACAGTACGCGCATGTGTGTCGCGCCCTCCTAGTCAACACACAGATTGCGAAGTTAATCGGGCGTGAAAAGAGCAAATCGTTTCATGCGATTATCCCCGGCTTAAGCGTGTCCCTCGCATTTCTCTCGAGTTACGCGCGCGCGCACCCCCCGCTTCTCTATACTCCTGTAGCCGCGAAATCACGTTAATTCCTCGCGCGCCGATTTGATACGCCGCCGTACGATACTTATATATACTTACACTCTCCCCTTCCCCCGTGTACAGAGTGAATTTTCCTCGATCGACTGTCTTCGAGGAATCTCATTTTAGCAGGGTGCATGCCTTTTTTATGTGCCCCCGCAGTATAAGGGAGAAATATGCGTTATGGTAATCGGGAACTTGGAATACGTTAAAATAGTTTATACATATAATAGTGTTGCTAAAATCTTTCAAGCTAGAATGTTGTAGAAACGTTGCAGAAAGCTTTAGAGAAATATTTTAATAACTGAAACTAATAGTAGCTTAGGTGGCTGTCGTCATTAAAACTTTTCGCTCGCATACTCATATCGAAAAAAGAGGAGGAGGCGTATAGGAGAGGAAGAATTATAAGCCTGTCGTGCAGCGCCGAGCTACGTGCGACAAGTGTAGGTGCGGAGACAGTCATAATTTATAAAAGTGATTATGCAAAGAGAAAGAGAGAGAGGGAGATAGCAAATAATAACTCCATCGCGTATTATCTTATAGTTTGCTAGCGCTCGATTTTTCCTCCTCGTTTGTTCATTTGAAGGTTCTACATAACGCGCTCTCCTTTAGATGATCCCGAATGATGATTCGCGCCTAGCGTCGCCGGTCGATCGACCTGCTTAGAAATAGCCTTATACGCGGTTAATGAGGGCTTTTGCCTCGAGACACTCGGAATCACGTCCTCATGAAACGCTGTTGTGTTGATTTTTCTAGTAAAGTTTGACAAACTAACGAGGAACATTACTATACACTTAATAATATAGTATGATTCTTAACAAGAAAGCTACGTAGCAAATAATTTATAAATAATTCAAGCAATGCCTGTACAATATTAAAACAACGTTGTTAAAATATTTAATAAATATAAACTTAGAAAGTTTCAATAATTCAGCACCAAACTCCACGAAAGAATTTACTTACATCAGGGAGTAACGATTTATATGGACAGGGATTCTCGCGCCGAAAAATATGCTCTCTCTCTCTCTCTCCCTCGTAACTACCCCGTGTTGTAGACAGAAAGTCAGCCCCCGGCCCGTGACAAAGGGGCGCGGCGTGGTTGCAGTTTGCGCGGGAGAAAATACCGACGTGTAAATTGTCCGGAGCGTCATTTGTCACCGCGCTCTCGGGAGCCTGGTTGACTGGCTTTTCCATTTTCCGGACGATTACATCCTCCTCCCTCGCGCGTGATATCCACCCTCGAGAGAAAGAGAGACAGAGAGAGGGGCCGAGAGCTCATTTTCGCCTCGGTAAACTTCTTTCGCCGCCGGGACTATATACCCGATAGACAATGACGAGTCGTTTGTTCCCTTTATGAGCTCACGCGCGCGCGTCTAGTACCGAAATTGCTGGGATTTACTGGCCTGAAATCTCGATATCTGATTCGTATAAATGATATGTGTGTGTTTGTGTGCAAGGTGTTTTTAGACGTGTAGAGTTCAGTTATTATCGGTTCACATGGCATCATATTCATTAAGTATTGTTGAAAAGTTATTTTAACATGTGGATAATGTTGTTGCAATATTACAACAGTATTATTTGAACGTTGAATTAACGTTAAACGAGTAAATAATTTTGAAACTTATAGAAAACTTTGAAAAACTGTTCATTTTCTAAAATGCAAATCCAGCGTGTCATTACAATACCATTACAATCACCAGCACCTCGTAAAATCCCCCTCTCTCTTTCCGCAAAACGCGAAAACTTCCGAGAACTACTTGACCGGCAAAAAAGAGGCCTAAAGAGACGACGCTGCCTCATTGTGTTGCGAGCTCAGCCGAGGCTAACGATTGCGGTATGCGTCGCAGTACATGCATAGCGTAGTCGTCTTTTTCCAGCGCGCATATATGCACGTAGCGGCCGATTATCGTGAGTCAACTTTATAGAAAGTCATTTCTCTAGAAACTGCACGTATATAGCTATAGTAGAGGAAAATTACGTTCCATATAGACTGCCGACTAAGGCCGGTTATACACACCGTCGCCGGCAGAGGCGCATATACATAAAAAGGACGCGCGCTTCCAAATAAAGTACGTAGAGCTTAGATTATTATATGCAGCGCGTGATGTGTCCTTGCGCGAATTGCATCTGAGAGCGACGCGAGAGAATCTATATAAAATTACGCCAGCGAGTTGTGAGTATAAATATCGCGAGCCTACGCGTCTGTGTGTACTTTAAGAGACGTCTGCGGAGATGAAATCTTTTGCTGGTATTTCAAAATTATCAAAATAACGGAAGAGATCAAGGATATAAGTTTCTTGACGATAATTTCTTAGTATTTTTGAAATGATCGAAAACAAATGGTTTATAGAAAATCCAGGGGATTTAATAAAATTTTATCTTCAACCGAAACGACGTTTAAATCATGCCACAAATGTTTAGTAAATCAAGAAAATTAACTAGAGATCGAGCAATAATTTACCTCGATAAAATAAATTCAAACTGAATAGGCGTGCCCAGGCGCATTATGTTAACGGTTGTTCCCCGAATTCGCGAATTCAGTTTGACGCTCGCCTCTCTCGTTTCTATTTGCTCGACTGACTCACTCGAACAGTTCCACTTTGCATCTAAAATATCGCCGATAAACAACTACAGACAAACACACAACCCCATAAGCAAAAAAGAATAAAAAAATATTATTTACACTGCTCCCGAACAAACTCAGGCGAAACTTCAGACGAAAAATTATCTCTCGCGTATAATATGCGTATACACTTGGATGCTTATCCGCACGGGGACGCACAACGCGAATATTATAAGGGCTAACGATCGAGAGCGGGACCCGCGGAGTATATAATGAGGATCGTGTGTGCAAGATTCGCTCTCTTCTTCCGCTCTTTAAGGGCGAAATTCAATATCGGCCGCCGCGCCTGCTTGTTCGATATCTCGTTATTATAATGTTACCCCGGCGGGCGGGCGGCGTCGTTAACCCTCGCCTTCACCCCCCCTTCGAGTTTGTACTACGAGACGAAATATATCTTGGGCGTCTAATGTGCACGTGTGTGTATAAACAGATATATACGTGGTGAGAAAAATCAACACGCGGGGAATTACAAAGGCTTCTTTTAATGCGCTGTAAATTGACGGCGGTAAAATCGTTATATTGCCACGGCGACGTGAAAATTTGATGCGCGCGGCTATATCTAGTGTGACGTTAGAGAGGTGTCTCTATTAATCGCCCGGTTGATTGCGACGAGAGTGGCAAGTTCTTTTAGTAATTATATTGGTATTAGAGAACGATAGAAAAAGACACGTTTAATCGCTGAATGGCATGAAGTATTTCAGTAGTATTGTAGTAGCCTTAAAACAATATTACTTTGGTAGATTATTGTCAGACATATATATGTAATGACAAATTTAAAAAATAGCTAGAATCGTCTTGCAATAAAATTACTTAAATATTGTCAAGCACACGAGGCGATGAAAAATTTCAAGTCACTTTATGAAATTATTAAATTAGTAGAAACGTTATTTCTCAAATTGCACGCATCAAGGTCTGCCAGCATTAATTATTAAATTTGGCAACGCTGCATTATAACCTTCTGCCCCGCAGCATTACATAAACATTCCGCGCCGCGACAATAACAATCCCATTTGTATCGTCAAAAATTAATTTATCACCGCTGAAATCATGCTTAATTTTTTGAAACTAATGACTCTCGTGCTCGCGCGCGCGCATCCCACGCGATAATTAATCCTGCACGTATATAACCCTGCGCGCGCTTGCGCGAATTGAAACACGAGCCCATCAAACGAGCGCAAGTTTCGCGCCAACTTATTAAAGAACGCGTTGGCCAGCGCAAATGAAGCCGTTCCTAAGCTCAACGCACAC
Source organism: Torymus flavipes (assembly GCA_030522905.1). NCBI lineage: Eukaryota > Metazoa > Arthropoda > Insecta > Hymenoptera > Torymidae > Torymus > Torymus flavipes. The sequence goes on along the minus strand of JAPYZO010000885.1, from coordinate 18,001 downwards.
GAGCTCGAATAAATTGCGCAACGAGAATAGAGCTCGTCGCGACTTAATCAGGGGCCATTAAGGCCTAACGAGAGAGCGCACAGCACAGCGGATGCTCGTTTTCTTTCGATTCTCTTGCGCTCCCGCGCGAGAAAAAAACGAGAATCTCTGCTGTGCCCCGCCACAGCGACGCAACGCTAATTCGCTAACTCGGTTATAGCTTGGCGGAGGCCGGAGGCCCTCCCCCGCCCGACTAATTCAATTAGACTTATTCCGATCGAGAGAATATTGCGCTTCGAGAGCTCTACTCGCGCTAATTTTTGCGCGAGCACGCGATTGGGTTGTTTTCAAGCGGGCTACATAGTTGTATCGTGCCCTGGTGCCGATTAAGTTATTTGGACGTCGAAAATTCAAATTTCGCGCCTTTGTATGACGCCGCTTGTGCCGTATGAATAATTTATTATCGTTTAGCGTAAACACGTATAATAACTACTTAAATGGCGGTCCCGAGTGGGTATTCTAAATTTTTTCAAAGAAACGGTTTCGCTCTTTATAAAAGTTTTTAAATACTCTCTGGGAACAATTTCAAGAACGGCAGTATTATATATTTTCTCGATATGCCAAAGTTGACTTTGGACGCTTAACCTAACATTGCGAGAAACAGCTCTTTTCACCCGTCGATATTTATGTTTATTGGATACGATAATGATCGAGAAAGCGCGATAAACAAGGCACGCACTGTACAAATTATTATAATTACGCTGACGAGCGAGCGTGTCTACAGCGGGCCTATATTGCCTTTCGTAACGACGCTCGCTAATAAATATAGCGCCAATTACATCGCGCGCAAATACACATACTCACACGCTCTCGTATGTATACATTATCGGAAAAGGAAAAAGATTTTCACACCGCGCAGCAGCTATTTCAAAAGTCACGGAGAGAGGAGATCGGCCGTGGCAAGTGCCTCGTTTATTATCGAAAACGCGAGTATCACGCGAGAGTATATGCATTAACGGCACGATAAATACAGTGTCATTATACACAGTCCAAGCATTTCAAATTGTGTACACGCCGTTTCTCGTTGCATTGTCGATATATAAATATTTTCTGCCGCCGCGCACGCGCGCGCTTATTAATAAGATCGTTCGTTACGCGTACTTGCCGTTATGACACTACCGCGCTCCTTAATTATTATAAAGGCAATTCTTTCGCAGCAGCGGAGCTTGAGGAAGTTATATTAATGACATTTTCGATCGTTTCCTCGCACTGCCAATTATCAAGGTTAATAAAGAAGAAAAAAATAAAGTGCAGCGCATTAAACAATTATTTACACTCGAAGAATTACTTTTTCTACATGTAAGAAAAATGTTTCATCTTTTTTTTTGCGGTTTAATTTCGGAAAGCCAGAAGCGTTTAACGTAATAGGTATAATGAGTTAATTAATTGCCACTATAGCGAGGACTTTTTCACTGTCATCTTCGTCATTGCCTAAACCGTTTTAAAAGTCTCTTATCCCTATATATAACGGCACGAAAGCAATAGCCGTAATAACATAACGAGAGCCAATGAATTCTCAAAATCGCGTAATTACGCGTTGAAGAATATTTAATAAAAGAAATTCTCCCTTTCTTCCCTCGCGTGCAGCGCGCGCTACTCAAAACAGCTGTGCTCGCGCGCTCTCTGTGAAAATGCTGCTTAGCATTTGTCCCGTCTCGCTGGCGCACGCGCGCTTCCAAAGATATCGTTACGTGCGCGGAGTAGCAGCGACGGACTGCAAAACCGCAATAATGAAATTCGAGGCTGCAGGAAGATCTCAATTTTAAAGACGAGCGAGTGCGCGTGTGTGTTTTGTTAGGGCACACGATTGCTATATGTGCAGCCTTTTATTTCGTGCGGGGACATCGGGCGCGGTGTGTTATTACCTATATGCCGGAAAATAAAATTTGAATTTGAAAACTCAATTGCTGACCGAACTGAGGGGATTGATTATTTTGCTGAATACAGTTTTTAAGAGGGCGATTGTAAAAGTTGAATGACAATTATCTTAAATCGACATTATACGATCAAATAATACAAATTAATAATTTATGTGATATTTTTGACAACGTTACAATAATATTTGTACAATATTCCAGTAATATTTTTGTAACGTTATAATACTAATTCGATAGAATAGCGACACTATTGTATATACACCAGTATACGCCTATTTCCCCTTTCCCAAAAAATGTGGCATAATAATCAAGAGGCGTGGCAGCGCCTCCAGGCCACACTATACACGCTCCCAACCCAACCTTTTCCGCGTAATTTTCATACCGAATATCAATTTCGGCAATTACCCCGATACGAATCGCCCCATACGGCAAGTAAGTAATAGAAGCCGCGTATCGCCCTTCGAGATCGGAACAACCCAAAAATTCACCGAACATCCTCTCGCCACTTGCGAATCGCCAGGACACGTGTTCTTCGCCCAGAAAACAAAAAAATCGCCCGGAGCGTCGGTAGCCACCGAGAGACAAGAAAAATCGGTACCAGCAGCAGCATCTCCTCGGGGGGCCACACGTGACACTCGCTCTCCTTCTCTTGCTGCCTCCTCTCTTTCCGGCGCAGGGAAACGAAGGAGCAGGCGCGCAGGTCGAAGTGTATACGCGCATGCATGTACACGTATGCGTGTGAGAGCGAGCCTTTGTCGGCCCCGTGTTAACATCGTGATTCATAGTATCCTCCGCGTTTTTGTCGGCGGCGGTATATGGAGGTATATGAGAGAGAGAGAGAGGTGTGCGCATGTATATGGAGGGACCGTCGGACGCCAAGAAAGGCTGCCGGAAAAAATCCCATTTGACCGGCGGCTATATACGATCGCGCGCGAGAGAGAACCGGCGAGCGAGCCTCTCGTGTGTGGAAGAGATACCTGAACGCGCGCGCCTGCTTCGATATTCGACGTGTTTATGCTGGAATTTTTGAAAACCGACGTTTATTCGAAATTTCGGTAGTTAGCGGTTCCCTCTTTTTTGAGTAAAAGTTTTTGAGTAAACATTTTCAAAGATTTTTCATGAAAACAATATTGAAAAAATACTGCAAAAATATTGGTGAAATACTGTTACCAAATAACAATATTGCTTCAATATTGCTTCAGCATTATTGACACGTTACTTGATAACAGGCTGCGAGCAGGCTTTCATCGCGCGGCAATATATAATGGCTTTTTAATTCCCGCAGCCTTAAAAACCTTCACGCGTGATTTTTTTCCCTGAACCGAAAGTTATCGAAAACTCGTTATAAGAATATTAATCTAATATATAAATACATGTTTGGAAAACGCACACCTCAAGATCAGGGCTCTGAATCACGGACGCTCTCCGCCTCTACAGTACAAACAGCCGCGATCGCATTATAGCAAACTTTTTAATAGAATGCTAAATATAGCATCAAAAAAAGACGATTAAGCGTCCGTTGCCCTACACACACACACACACTTACGCGCGCAACCACCCGTACTTACACCAGCATATATACTTTAAATAATTTCGCCTCTTTTTTGCCATCACCTCTAAAACCTACAACTTTCCCTAAACTCCACTGAACAACGTCCCTATATACATGTACAACAGCTCGAGAGCTTGCGAGCGAGGGAACCTCTGCATTCAATTTTTCAACGCGCGTACATAATTCAGGTATACGCATAGGCATTACGCGCGGGGGAGGGAGTCTAATTAAAGGACGTGACACGCGCAAAGTTCATGTCCATGAAACATTAATCCGGGGCAAACATGGCCGGCGGTATACATATACATATATTCGCACGCACGTATATATAGACGCACACGCACGCGGGCGTGCACGCGAGGAGAACTCGCTCACGCTGCTGCAGGGGAAAGGATGTCACGTCTAACGCGGCGCTAATGACTCGGGGATCGATTAGCCGGGCGGTGGCGGCGGCGGCAGCTCGTTGGCGAACGTCGTCGCGCGAAGCGAAAATAAAGGATGTATGCGTCGTTACCTTCTGTACACACATATACACGCGTGTCTTAACTCTTAAGGTACGACGTTTGCGTGCGCAATGGTAGCACCGTAAAAATAGAGCCTCTTTTTCCTTTTTCTCGCGCGCGCGCGCGCGCTCCTTTATATGCTGGAGGAGGCGCGCGATCGAGCTGACACAAGCGGCCTGTGGTGTCTAGATGAGTGTCTAGATATAGCTAAGGTATCTTTTTGAAAAATGAACCTCGCTAGGGTAAACATTTCTCTGCGGTGATGGTTACGACGTTTTGTAAGAAAAACACAAGAGAGTCGATTTCGTCGTGCTTTTAAAGATAAAAGTATCTATACATCTTTTTTAGATCGAATATTTTTAAACAAATATGTAGATTCTTAAATTAAATAAATACTGTTTTAGAGTCGATAGGATATATAAGATACTATTTTCTTTTCTAATTCCTACAGCTCCACATAAAATATACGAAACCGCAACAACCTCACCATCATCTGAGAAAAGATCCTCGTACGCGTAATTCCACACACCTCGCATCTACATCCTTTTCCGTCCATGACTGCGCGTTCGCGATCGCGAGCGAGAGAGAGAGAGAGAGAGAGAGAGAGAGTGGGAGGCGCGTACTACACACGCACGTACACTACACCGGCGCTGCAGCGTCGTTAACACCTTTCTTTCCCGAGCCGCGAGGCTGGCAATTAGCACCGGCGTAAAGCCGACTCGGCCGCGGTGGCGGCGGCGATTTGCATGTGAAACAGCCGCTCACTCGCACATATCCGATCCGCAGCCGAAAATCGAACACAATGCGCTGCGATGTTTGTCCTGCACGCATATATGCACGCACGCACGCGACGGAAGCGCGGCTGTCGAAAATACACTCGTGGCGAGGAAACAATGGCCTCGAGTGCGGAGTGAAGAGGAGAGAGAAAGAAGACGATGAAGAAGAACGTGGCAGCAGAAGAAGAAGAAGAGGACTGAGTTGTAAAGGTTTATGGCTCTATTGCGCGCGAGCGGCATTCTTTAGGCACATTTGGCTTCCTCTCACAGCAAAGAATAAGAAAGAGAGAGAGTGAGAGAGGAACCCTGCGGCTACTATGCACGCGCGACACGCGAAAATCAATTCTCCCTCAAAATGCCGCAAAATTGCCTCTCCTCTTCGTAGTCCCTAACCCACCGCTCAAGACGTCAATATCCGGAGCGAGAAAAAGAGTCTCTTTCTCCCTCTCTCTCTCGCGAATAATTCTCAATTAGGCGCGATCCGCGGGGCTAAGTCGTATTTATGTCCGGGGGCCCCCGAGGGATTTATATTGCGCGGGAGATTTATGCCGCCGATCCGTCTCAGTTTGTCGCTGCTTTCTCCTCCTCTACCCTCCACCCCACCCCCCCTCGTCCCTTCGGCAAATACTACACCAGCGCTCGATCGTTTTCATCGACCTTTTATTGCCCTCTAACGACTCCCCGCTGAATTCTAACCGAATTAATTACCCACACCCCGCGCATAGCGGATTTTCCCCAGCGTCATGCGACACGCGCGTGGAAATGTAAAATGCGCGAGGTTGGAGGGTGTTGTAACGGAAAGGATGAGCATTTGTCTAGTTTCTTTTTTTAGATTTAGTGAGATTAGGTGGGGGGATAAAAAGATCTGGGAATGATTTAGGTAACTAGCTGGATTCCTTATATTGGTGTTTGAGGTTAGATGAGCAATATAGATTTCGAAGGATTTTTATCGGATTGATTTAAATTGTGCACCTGCGCGTGAGAATCCAAAACGATTTTTACGTTAGTAAAGAAGATTTCATAAAATTTTTCTCCTCCCATAAAACCTTGTGCCGGCGTGTAATATTTCTCAAACTTAACAATCGCCCTTGGCTGCTATACGCATAATTCACGAAAAAAATAATTAAGGGCATAAAAATGGCTTGTACCTCGTACGTAAGCGAGCCCTAATGAATGTGCGCGAGAGAAAAAATGTGCTGTGATATGGAGAACAAGGAGGATATATCACGCCGTTATAAGTTTATAAATAATATCATATCATCAATTTATATTAAGATCAAAGAGATTAGGGTTAATTAAGCCGCGTGCGCTATTTTAGCGTGCATCAAATATATTTTTAGTTGCCGCGCGCGGAGAGTATAGTAGTGCAGTTCCGAGCTTTCTTGCGCGCGCGCGCGTTGCGAGAGTGAAACACGGCGTAATAGACACTTTGCATGCTAGTTAAGTGCATAACAACAATAACCGCGTTTATCGCGATTTTCCGTCTTTCCACTGCTGCAGCTGATTGCAAAATCGCGATTGTGCCGCGAGTTATTTTTTTTTTTTTTTCATCCCGCGTATAAACTACACGATACTTAATCGTCGCCGACTAATTGTTTACCTCTAACCGTTTGTATTTTCTATTTTAAACAAAGGCACATTATTTGTAATTTACACGAGAAGAATTCTAAGGTTATAGGAGTGTTGCTTCGAAATTACGTTTGTAACTAGATCATTCATAAAAGACATATGAAAATTATTTTAAAAAGCCACTCAAATTTATACCAACGACACTGACATAATTTTTTCCCGTCAGAGTGATAAAAAAATTTATCTCCGAAAAGCAGAAAGCACATCCACCAAAAAAATCGCAAAATTCCCGCCACCAATAAAGTCCCCAGAGGCGCATGTATATACGCTCGCTCACCGCGGATCGTCTCGGATAATGAAGTTTTATAAATAATGGTATGTGCTTTATAAATTTGCATGAACTGTTAACTATCGCTCGGCAATGCCGCCGCCGTCGCTCGAAAAGAGAGCACATCGCTCGCGCGCCCGGAAGAAAAAAGGAAACGCAAAAGAACAAAAAAAAAACGCCTCGCCTGCCGCCGTCGATGCCGCGCGAAACGCTGTAATTTTGAAGTAATGAGACAGCTTTTATAGGGCCGCGCACGAAACACCGCCGCTGCCGCAGTGCCTATAACCGAAGCCCCCGAAGCGAAAGAGAGAGAGAATGAAAGATAAAGTTAAAAATGCGTAAGAGCGGTAGCGTCGGTTCTCTCGCTCGCGTCGGGCCTCTCAAAATCGATAGTTGTTTGGAAAGTAGACGAGGCGGCGGCGGCGGCGGCGGCCACTTAACAGCGGGAGATAGCCTGATGGTCGACCGGGGCTCCCGCGTAAAAAATGTCTGTATATGTGTGTGGGTATACGGCGGGTGGTGTCTCGTGTTTGCTTATTCTCTCTCGCTCTCGTTTTCGGCCCCACGAACTGTCACAACAAGAGAGCAGCGACTGACCTGCCCGGAAATTCGAGTGCCAAACTTTCTTTCCCTTATGGCAGTCGTTTTCCTCGAGTGTGGTATAGATGCTGCCGAGGGAAAGGAAAGTAAAGGAAAGCAGAGGCACGTGTGCGCGTGGTACTCGAAAGTGGGAGGTTTGTGTGGGTATTTAGAGTGGCACAAATGAGGGGGCTGCTGGCTTGTTTTGTAAAGCAAAGTGGCCTGAAAATAAAGAACGTTTTCGAATTTTCGTGGCTATACGATGCCGAATGAAGCAATTAGCTTTCGAAGGGTCTTTTCGAAGCTCATGGCAAGTGTGTATAAACTCAGACGCGTGATTGAAATTCGAAAGCGTTCTTTTTGGAATACGTTATAACTCAATGAAGACACGTTTGGCTGAAGATGGCGCTGTTTCACGTCCAGACATTTACGCTGCTCTCTCTCTCTCTCTCTCTCTCTCTCTCTCTCTCTCTCTCTCTCTCTCTCTCTCTCTCGACGTTATCACGGCGGTGGTATAACGTCCCCGAGCCTATTAAAAGTCGCGCAAAACAGAAGCCCAAGAGTATAACGAACGTAAAATTTTTAAAACGTGGACGTAATTATCGGAGGGGATATGTGTGTAACGTTCGGCTGTTTTTTATTTCGGATGAAATACGCGCCTTTAAATGCGGCGCTACCGGATTTTTATACGACGCGGTTGATATTTTTATTAAAAATTACGCGGTTTAAAGGCAAAATTTACCGACGCCCCGGAGGGAATGAGGTTAAGTAGACGCGTCGAAGGCTCATTACGGAGACATTTCGCAATTTTTTCACCTTTTTTCAGCAGCAGCAGGAGCCACGTCGATAAAAGAGTTTAACGATTCAGAAAACAGGTATGTTTTCAAGGAAAATAACTAAATTACACGTCTCAATTACGCTTCCTGCCTTTTGACACGTCATTGTGGACGAGAGAGAAAGAAAGAGGGAGAGAATATAACAGATCGTTTGCGTATTAATTTTTACTGGCAATTATTTTCCTGAATAGGTAGTATACTTGTTGCAGCTTCTTTTGTTTTTTTTTAGTCATGTGTTATAAAGTTTGTAATTCTACTTAATTGGAACAAGAGATTGTTTGATAAAAGTATTATTCGCATTAAAATAGAATAATTAGATATCGTTCAAATAAACGCGGTACTGCTAATAAAAAATCATTTAGATTTGCCTATGGAGTTTGGTTTGAAACATTAATTTGTATTTATTATCAAACACTTTATACCTCAATCAAGAATTTATCAAGGCAAAAAAGGCAGAATGTAAATTTCGCGTCTTAAAATAAAGTTATCACATGAGCCGTGCGAATGAAAATTAATGTCCACGTTAATTGATGTTAATAAAACGAATAATTCAACGTTGAAAAAGAGAAATAAATCAGCACGAAAGAAATATAAAAAATCGCTTAAACAATAAATAAAGAAACACAGTATGTAGTGATACGCAAGAAGTCGGACAGCTTAATTAGCAATTAGCATTCGGCATCGCCAACAAAGATAAACATCAATCTATCTAGGAATATCGATTTTACAACTCAGCTTATTATACAAGTGATAACGACGGAACGTTAGAAAGGGAGAGAAAGGAAAGAACGACCATTCCATAATTCACAGCGAATCCGACTAATTCACGTCCGAGATTTATACGCGCCGCTGCCGGACAAATGACTCCATTCAATTTTTGCCGACCAAGCCCGCACTTTCTATAATTCAATAACAGTACAAGTAGCGCTCGCTCGATTTTTGCCTTCGCGCAAAAAGACTCCGCCGAAAAAAGAAAGAGAGCGACGACCAAGAAGAAGAAGGAGATAAGTATAAGGTGGCGGCGCGAGATTGAAATATACTGCATCACAAAGGGGGAGGGGGGCACATAATAACGATCAGAAGCAAATTGCAAATACGTGAGAGGCTACCGTATGACCCACGGGTCGATTTCTAACTTCACTACCCGCGTAATCTAATTTGAATCTCTTGAGAGAAAGATAATGGAACCACGTATCGAATGATAATATCGCGGGCAATTCAGCGTTCAATATCATTTGTGATTTCCGCGACCGCACCAGAAAAATGGGAGAGAGAGAGAGAGGAAGAGGATGATGCTGGGGGAGGAAGGGGAAAAAAGGGAGAATAAAGGAGGCGGTGGAGAGGGGGAGAAGGAGGAAGGAACTCCTCTGAAAGAAGAATGAATAGCCGCGTGTGAACGCCGCGAGAGAGCTTCGCTTTGTACTTCGCCGCTCGCGCGTTCCCATAAAACCCAAATTACATCCCCCACGCGCATCACGGGCTTTCGGCACCTCTCTCGCTCGCGCTTGCTCAAGCACACAGTGCAATACAATACCGATCGGCGGAGGCGCTTTTCCACCTCCTGAAAATTAATTTACTATGTAAAAAGCCTCGTTAGCCCCGTGCGCCTCCTGCGCTCAGCGTCTCGCAGCGTTTGTTTTACCGTCCGAAATGTCGAGAGTCTGCCGAAAATTGGATATAACGTCGAAAACCAATTTATTGTCCCCCCCGGGCGTAAAAGTCTTTCCCGCCGGGGATCTGAATTTTACGGTGGCAAAAATCTGGCGTCGTCGTAAAGAATCGGTGACCGCGCGCGTGCTCGCTAGCAGCGTCCGTGTTTTAACAATTAAATTCATTAGGCCGTAAACGGACAGTCGTAAAGTCGAACGCTTTACCGAAAGAGATTTTCGCCATAACGGTAAATGTATACTGCTGTTGTTCTCGAATGAAATTTCTAAAAAGAGCAGGCGATAAGTGAAGTGTGTACATTATAAACGCAGCGGCAGGTCTCCGTCGGAACAATGCGGGAAAATTAGGCGGGCCAGCCCCAATTTTCAAGCACCAAAACTCACCTGGCCCCAGCAATTACGGACAACAAGGGGATTAATTTAACGCGTTTAATACGGAATTTATGGAAAATGAATGTCGTAAACACATCAGAGGAAAAGAGAGAGAGAGAGAGTAAGTGAGTGTGAGCTGGAAAGAGACCGAAACGAGGGATAGAAAATGAGAAGGAAAATCCGGCGAAGGCGTCATAAAACGATTTGCGCCGGGCCCATCGTAAACAATGGTCGATTACGAGGCCCGGGGGCCCGCACAATATCTTCGGCAGCCGATCTTTTCTGCCCTGCATCTTTCTGTGTGTACACACTTACCGCGACCTTTTTCCCGAGGCTCGTTCGTGCAGTTTTTCTATTATTATCCATAAAACCCTTAATTTTACGATTGGGCTCCACCGCCGCCGACGCCATGTTTGATCTCTCCCCCCTCTACCGTTGCAGAAAACTGGGCCCCGAAGGCCAGGTAAGCGCGCGTGCGCCGGCGAGACAATAAAAAAAAATTGTTTCGCACGTCTCTCTCTCTCTCTCTCTCTCTTTCTCTCTCTTGTGTACGGCTCGTTAAAGCTTTAAAAGAGTCGCCCTGTACAATCGTGTAGCTGTAAAATAGCGAGCGGAACGCAGTTTGCGCTGCTGCTTTTCTCGCCGGCTGTTTTAGAAAACGTGCGCGCTCTGACGCCGCGATGAGCTCACTGTGTTAATATTTTTCTTCGTTGCTGCTTTTTTTAGAGGAAAAGAGAAATAATTAATTGCAGTCTGCGGTGGTGTGAAATTAGCGTGTTTTGCTGCCTGAATTTCCATTCTTGTTTTGTTAATAACTTAGTTAGCGCGATGAGCTTGCCGACAAAGGCTGCCGCGTTAGGTTTGTCAATGTGATCTCCAAGTAATTATTTAGTGGATGTTATGTATTAAATTGGGATAACTTATTAATTGATGGCTCTAATACTAAGTACATTCCAGAAACTACTGGTATGATTATAGATTTTCTGAATTGTTTTCCTCGTTGTCTCATTAGAACCTTCTTCTGTTTCGCTTTAATACGTGGAAATGATCATTTTCAATGTTTTCTCCTGTCAGCATAAATATCTACAATGAATTTTGTTTGATATCTTACTTTGGATTACGGCTAAAGTTCTAATCAATATCGCACAGTATAAAACAATTAGCTATGCTTTAAGATATATATTTAGAATTAAAAAGACAGGCGCAAAAATTATCATTGAAAGTGGCGCGAGAATTATCGCACGAAATAATTTTCTTAAAGCCTTCATTAAGTCAAGTTTCAGTCCATTATACATAGCTAAAAAGAGTATATGCAACTGGCGAGTCAATATTATTACAAAGGCTGTAAAGAACCTCCTGAATTGGCCGTATAAATAATTACCCGTAACATTCATGCATATACGCATATAGAAGCAGACCTAATTATCTAATGACACCCACACGCGTCTTTGCTATTGTAAGAACTTTATCGTCGGCGTTAACTTTGATCGAGAAAATCTAAGGCTGAAGTGCGCGTTGAAAAGTGTAAACAACGCGACGACCTTTCATCGTCCCCGTTGTCAACAACGCTCGAATTAAATAAACCGAAGGTGATGACACATACCTTGACTGTGCTCGCCGGCGTCGAACGTCTTGCTGGTCATCTGGAACAGGGCGTCGAGCGGGCTGCCCTGTCCGGGTGTCCTCTTGCCGTTGTTTCCGGACTGTTGCTGCTGCTGCGAGTTCTTCCGCTTGAACTGCTGCTGCTGCTGTTGTTGCTGCTGTTGCTGCATGCTCGGATGCATACCTGCGTGGAGGCCGTGCATACTGTGATGATGGACCAGGGGATCCGGACTGCCGGAGTCGGAGACGGAGCTGCGACCGGAGGACGAGGAACTGCTGAGCGGCGGCTCGCTGATGGAGCCTGACATGGAGGCCAGAGACATGCCCATGAGGGACAGGTCCCGGGCGCCCGAGTGATGCAGATGTTGGGCCTGCAAGTGATGCGGCTGATGATGGAGGTGGTGATGGTGGTGGCCGGGCGGCCGATGATGGTGGTGGTGGTGGTTATGGTGGCCGATGTTGTTGTCGCTCGTGCAGTCCCACGGCCTAACGATCTTGGCCTTGGGCCTGTGCGAGAGGATGTCGAGGATGCTGAAGGACTTGACACCGCGTTCGCTACCGTCCGCCCTGTCCCTGCTGCTATCCTCCTCGTCCTCCGAGGGAGGCTGAAGGTGGTGGTGCTGCTGGTGCTGCGCCTGTTGCACCATCTTTAGCCTCTTGAGGGGCTTGAAGTAGTCGTCCGCACCGGCGCCGTTCGTCGCGTTTCGGCTCGGCCGTCGCTCGTGATCGTCCTCGTCGTCGTCGGCCTCCCTCAGCGACGTCACGTCGCTGCTCAGTCGTCGGGAGGAGCTGACCGAGCTCCTCCTCTCCCGGGCAAAGTGCGAGTCCTCGTCCCTCGAGTACCTGTCGTCCTCCTCGTCGACCGCGCCCGCGTCACTATAATTCCTGCAGCCGGGGCTACCGCCGACGCTGCTCAGTCTCTCGTTGTAGTCGTTGTGGACGACCTCGTTGCCTGTAACCCGACAGCGGTCCTCGTTATCCTCGTTGGGAGCAGACACGACCAAGGGCAAGGGGCTGGGACAGCCTACCGAGATCTCGTCGTCGTCGTCCGGCAACTCCTGGCCTCTAGCCGGCGACGAGGAGCTTCGAAGACTGACGGCCGTGACAGCTACTTGGCGATGAGACGTGGGTGGGGAACCGAGGCAACCTGCAGCTGCTGTTGTAACACTGGACGAGGCTGTAGACGGCGACATTGTGTAGGCGGCTTCCGTCATCTCCGTGCTGCACATTCTCGCGAGCGGCGACAACACACACTGCTGGCGAGCGACGGCTACAAGCGCGAAAATTACCTGGGCGTTGTCGTCGACAGCAGTAAGTTTCTAGTAGCACCGAGTTTCTCAACGATAACAACAACACCACCGCACTTGGGCACTACTCATCGCAGTGAGCAACTCTTCACACGATAAGCCGTCGTCGTCGGCATTTTGTTTTTTGTTCGTGCTGATTCTTTCTCGGCTGTCTGTCACTGAATAACGACAATCACGTCACTCATAGTTCCATGGCGAGCGCACAGTTACACAGAAAATCACTTTGCCTGTCCAGGAGGCGCGAGCGCGAACTGCCTGATGTCAGAGAGCGAGAGAGGAGCAGCAGCAGCAGCCGGCCTCGGATAAAAAGGAGCAAGGCAGAGAGCCGCGCCGCCGCAGCGCCGAGACTCGAGAGAGCGAGAGAGAGCAGAAACGAGTCAGTCCAGGCCTGTGACTCGAAGAGCTTTGACGGCGGCAGGCAGTTTTGAGCCGAGGGGGCTCTCTCGCTCGCTCGCGCCGCGCCGACTCGCTCCGTCCTTTTCTGCTTCGCACCGAACGCAGTGCTCGAGCGCGTGGTGGAAAGAGAGAGGAGAGGAGGCAGTCGTGGCGGTGCAGATCAAAGCGCGCCGCTCCGCTAATGGGGGCCGTGGCGCAAAGGCCACCGGGGGTGTGACTACCAGTCGCTCCGCCCCTAGTGCGCGCCTCTCCGGTCAAAATGACGACGAGAGCAGCACCAGCAACGCTTCTATATAGCAGCAGCACCACCAGCAACTCTAGCTCCCTGGAATTTTTACGAGAAGTACTTAACGTCTCTTGCTTTCCGCGCCGCGCGCTGACTCTCAAGAGCGCCGGTCTTTCTAATACGAAACTCGGAGAGGGAGATAGAAAAGAGAGCTTTTTGCAAGAAATAGAGGGAGAGACTTGGAGTTTGCAATCTAAAAGTCTCTCGTGCCCGGTTTTCTGTATATATTGGGGGATATATAGCTGGGTATATGGCTGGCAGTATCGCGTTGATACTAGCTTTTGTAACGATCGCGCCGGGTGATATTCGCTTTCTACCTTACCGACCAAGTTTTTCTTGAACGATAAGATTGATTATCATTAGTCGAAAAAGTATTTTTAAGTACATTTTATGTTGTCAAAAATAAAGATTAATTATATTTTACATTGTTAACTATTGAAATACAGTTTTACAAAGATCTTAATAGAGATATTCTAATTTCTGGTTGTCAGTCATTGCAAGTGATGTAATCAATATTAATAATATGCTGCCGATGGAACTTTGACACTTATATCATTTTTAAAATTGATTGCTTGTTAAATGACAAAGTGTCGAGAAGTAAATTTAAAATCGATGGCTGACTGCATGTACCCCATATCTACTTCTAATAATTTAGTATGATAGGCAATTTCATTAGTTAACGCTAAAAGTTTCTACTACAATGAAATGTCTTTTCTCGTATATAGATTCTAATGTATAAAAATTAAACTTTAATTTGATGTAAAATATTGATTTCTCTTAGCATTTCATTTATTTAAATGATAGGATATCATGATTGAAGATTAGTAAACTAAAAATTTTGAATTCAATTGCTACAACACTATAAAATTTTATTTGCGTACAATTTTAGTAATAATTTTACGAATTCACCAAAATAATTTTTTGGGGAAGTTAATATTTTGCAGAAATGTAAAACATTTTAAGTTTTTTTTACTCAATATTATATGCGTTTTGGTATTTTAAAAAAAAATTAATAATGTTTCTTCTTTTGCATGAATTCATGAATTGAATTAACTCAAGCATACTTTTAAAATTATATAATTATGAGATTTAAAACTTTGAAATAATAAGATTTCTAATTTATTAAATTTAACAAAGTTGATATTGCGCTGGCGGTATTATTTTTTACTGTTTAAAAATTAAATATAGTAATTTCAGTACAATTTTGTACTATCAAGAAAACTCATTAAAGACTTGTTGAACGACATTTTTAAGTTTAAATTTAAATTTTTATTTTAAATTGGTCATGTGGTATATTGAAGTATCAAATTATTATTTTACATTTAAAATGTCGTCTTAATGAATTTATAGTTGTCATAAAGCAACTGTGATCAATAATTATTAAAAACCGAATTTATCTCGTGTAAAAAAACATCAATTATTGTAGCCTCAATGCTGTGAATTAAAAAAAATTCAACCTTCGAAAATAATAAAATCAAAACTATTCAAAGTTTTTTTACAAGCATTCACTCTTTTCCAATTTCCATAAATACAATGTTAAATCCTTTGAAACGTGTTAAACGGTCTCACATTATTTTTGCGTTTCCCATTCTTCAAATAACCGTCGCCTTAATAAGTCCGCAGAGAAAATTACGACGCATTTTTTCAGGGGAGGCAGCAGCAGCAACTTAATGAGTGCCGAGGGGGGCAGAGGATATTTTTTGTAAAATAAATGGACAATAATTTTGAATGTGTACGAGTTTGTGGGTTCTATAAGAGCTTCGCTCGCTCGCTCGCGCCGCAAAGTCAAGAGACTCGTTCAGCTCGCATCGCGAGTGCAGCAGCGTGCGGCTTTCCTATCCTAACACAAAGAGGCGCGAGCCACCTAAATTACTATGATAGCTCGCCACTGGATTTGTCGGCGCCTTTGATCTCCTCGTCGTTTAGCGTGATTTCCTGACATTTAGGGAGGTCCCGTCGAAAGTGGGATAGAGACGAATGAGAGAAAAGGTTGAAAGCGCGCGCGCGCGAGAGAGAGAAAGACGAAAACACTTTACCTCGAATCTCTTTCAAGCCTCTCTTTTATACATATATATACATATACAGACATGGCATACGCTATTAAGCGCTCGTCGCGCGCACGCGAGCGTCAGAAAATAATCGATCCACTCTCCGCTGCTCAATTTGTTCATCATCGTGTGACAAGCGCTAGGTAGCGTCGAATTTCCATCGTACGAGGAGAACGCGCTTGAGCGTCTTATCGGACTCGCTCGCAATATCGTTGGAGAGCTCTGTCGCTCTCATATATCGAGCGAAAGAGGGACAGAGAAGGAGAGAGCGCGATAGCTCGAAAATACGTACTTATCCGCGTAATTGACGAGAAGGCAGGCAGGCAGGCGGCGAGCGTCACGCAACTCACTTACACAGGGACAAATTCATCCGGTGCTACCCCCCGAGCGCTCGCTCGCTAACTCACCCACACACATACACGTACGGAGCAGAATTCACCCTCTTTGTTGGCGTCGCGAGCGATCGAACGCTAGTTCGTGGGAGCAACGCTTGCCCCACCCACAGCGGCGCGCTATTGGTCGGTAAGGCCACGCCCCCCGTGGCGGAACACCTAAGAAGCGCGCGCCACCGCGGGCGATTTATTCTCGTGCGATTTTTCGTCTTTTCACCACCACCACCACCACCACCACCATCACTACTGCCTCTTATAACGAAAATGCCCAAAGACCACACGTACACACACGCTAGTAGCGTCGACTAGAGCTCGCTTAACGACATTCTACTTTTTTACACCCTGAGACTACCCCCTCTCCCTCTCTCCTTTGCTTTTTTCTATTATCCGAGGAGAGAGAGATACAGCCGGCTGCTGCGGCGGCTCTTCGTCACGTTAACGACAAATTGCGTTTGTCCTGGGATCAGCCATTGGAAGTAACGAGTTTCGCACATTTTTCAGGGAACGAAGTATAGCTGTGTGTGTGTGCATGAGAGAAAAGCCCGTGTATAGAGGGTCGATAAAGAAAGTTAATTTATGCTGTACGTGTGTGTTTATGTGGACGCGCGGAGTACGGGAGCTGCTGCTGACGGGCGCAAGTCAGTCGCGGCGGTGCCGTTTGAAAATCTGAGGCATAATAGCAGACCGGTGTGTGCATTATTTAACAGACGCATATATAATGCTGATTTATCTAGAGCTCACTGCGGCGTGTAGGGAAAATTTTTAATATTGTTATTGGGTGCCGAGGGAATGAGGTTTTTGCTGAGGTTTTTAAAAATATTTTGTGAGGCGTAAATAATTGCGTTTTAGTAGTTATGGTGTAGGTACGCCATTCGCTTTGTATGGAATGAAAACATTATGACTGAATGTTTCATCTTTATACACAAGTACCATTTCTTTTTTACAAAATTTATTAATAAATAAGCACGACTTATTATAAAATAGAATTAATATAAGATTTTTTTTTAATTAAAGAATATTTAAGATTTTGTTTCAAACTTATCCATAAAAAATACTTTTTTTCGAAGAAAAGAAACTAGTAGGTAAATGTATGTACAGTCACTGGTTTTCCATTCTTTAAGTACTTTAACGTTACTTTCATCAAGTACAAAGAAATTCTCGTAATATATATTAAATTTTAAAAGCGTTTAGTCAACAGCAAAACTTATTATATTGATATTTAACACGGAGAACTTAATCTATTAACTATTTATGAATAGCTTATAGAACTTTTTTTTCTTTAACAATATTCCACATTTGCCATATAAACCTCAATGAACGCAAAGCTTTTGTAGTTTGCGGTATAAAGTGTATTTACAGGAATAGAACATGTCTTATACGATAATTAGATGAGAAAAAAGCTAATGCTAAAAGAACTACATGAAAGTCTATATCCGTTGCTATTTGTTCTGTACATAAATGGTGGAATATTGTACTATAATTATATTTTTATTGTGACAATGTTATTAATTATTACGTTATAATGATAAAATAATACTAAGAAAAATATTTGCTTAAAAATAGTAACAGTTTTTGAACATTAGTAGCCTAAACAGATTATCGAGCAGATTATAGATGTAACTGACTAAAGAGATGTAGATTTTAAAAGTAATTTGTGAAAGAATACATAAAAGAGTGTAGGTATATGTTGAATAATAACTAAGTGTTTATGTAAATAAAATAATCAAATATTATTGAAAAATAAAAAAAAACTTTGTTCTCCTTGTAATGTTCGTATAAAGAACTTCTCCAGTATAGACATGTTCAGTTACGAATCATACAAACATTCTATTGTGATAATCTTCATTATAAAAACTAAAAATATTATACTGT
>JAPYZO010000884.1:6644-62034 GCA_030522905.1 Torymus flavipes | reverse complement strand
TATGTATAGCCTATTCACTTTACTAAGCTATTTCGAATTGTTTTGGCGCATCTTTTTGTAAACATTCCTTTCTACTGTCTATTCAAACATTCACATACAGAAATGCGAGAATAATTAAATTAATTATACGGGAATATGGCTTCAAGTAAAATTAAAGCGTGCCTGCAGTTTCTTTCGTATATTATAGTAAAAGAATCGGATTAAAACTGACGTTATGTTATTATAATACTGGGATTAAGACGTGACGCGGCAATGGAGACTCGTGCCACGCTCGTTGGCATTGAGTCAGGGCCGCGCGATAGGTGCTTATTACGCGCGCCCCCCCCAAGATATGTTATGATGCAATGGTGCGCTGTTTGCACATTTGCGTTGCTACGTAATTAACCGAGGAGCTACGTTTCCTTGAGGCACCAGAAGAAATGACCCCGACGCATTCGGAAAGATATGTAATTTAGAATTAGAGATCGTTCGAGCGCGCGGCTGTATTTCAGGCGATAATTCGCGGCTCACGCGAGCACGCGAACGAATTATTTAAGGCACACATACCGCCCGATTAAGTAATTATCCGCATGCTAATATTGATCACCTACTTCCTTTTTTATCTCTATCTCAATCCTCGCTTCAGCCGAATCTTTCAATTACCTCACGTTTTTACGCAGCGAGATGTAGTTGAGGGTCGTGTTGCGGCTTTTAGCTTGATTGAAAATTCGTTTTATTAACATTTCCACTTTTTTGATTACCAGGCCAATAATCAAGAGACGTCGATACACTCACGCACGCAAATATTGGCTCGGAATTTTGCACCACGTGTACATTTTCACTTGCCTGCGAAATATAAACCGGTATTTTTACAGATTTTAACGAGATGCATGCTCAAAATGTTATAAATCATTAATAATTTTAAAGTGATTCTCGCCGTTAAGGACACTCGCGTTTTAACCACACGCACATACAAGCAGAATGTGGCACGTGGTGTGTATATTTCATGCAGTTATGTTGATAAAATGCGCATTCATAAAGCAAAGAAAATAGCTGGCCCGCCCTCACACGCGATCCATATGCGAATTTCAAATGCACATCTGAATGCGCGAAATCTGAACCTCAATGGAGCCGTACTCTATAAGTAGCGAAAAGTTTTCACTCCCGCATAGAGCTTACATTTTCGCCTCTCTCTCTCTCTCTCTCACACACAGGGTGTATATATAACACGTAGACAGAAAGCCGCGCCACTCGACGAGCTTAATTCAACAGGTGCTGGCGTATCCCCCTCCCCCCTGTGTGTTTACCGCGGGTGCGTCGAAAAATGCCATATTTGCCCAGATTTAAAAAAAAAACTGGCGTTGAAAAGAGTTCTAAAATGTCGGATGGCATAGTATAACGCGCGCGAGTGGAAGAGTGAGAAAGCTTTTTTGCATGTTAATTTGCGTCGTTATGCATGCTCGCCATCTCTGATGACGCGATTGCAATTCATATGAGCTGCAGCAAACAAGATTTGAATGTTCGATGTTCATTTAAATGAATGCCACGCTATCGCCCGCATGTTTTATACAGCCGTCGACAAGGGGCCGGGCTGGCAGACAGAGAGCGGAGTTTTTGGCGCGATCCAAAACTTTTTACTCGAGAATATAGCCAGGCCAGCCGAAAATTAAAGCTGACCTGCAATGCCACACGGTGCTCGCATCGTTTTCGTAATTACCATTTGAATTTCAAAAACATTCTCCCTGGATGTTGCCGGCTGTATGCGAAGTTACAAAAGTAATGCAATTAACGCTGAAAATTTTAATCAAATTTTAATTTAAACCGTTGCAGCCGTTATAGCGCGCGTTATATATCTGTTTTTTAGCTCCACTTGTAAATTAAGCTAATTTTTGCTTTCGCCTAGAGGAAGCGTTGTATAGTAAAATTTTAAGTTTCTTTAAATCGCTCTAGAAAAGAGGAAGCGTTGTATAGTAAAATTTTAAGTTTCTTTAAATCGCTCTAGAAACATGATTAAAGGTATTAGAAGTTTGAATCACATAATTTCAGAAAATTTCTGTATGGATGTGTGTGTGTGTGTGTGTGTGTCGCTTTATCTCCGGATCTACGCGGTCGATTAACCGGATGGGTCACATTTTTGTTGTTTTTTTTATTTCGAATTCGGGAAGAAAATAATTTTTTATGATTCACTGAATCTCGAATTTTTGATTTTCGAAAAATTTATTTTTGAATTTTTTTAATGATTGGATTAAATTTTTGAATCGTATGCGTAGCATTCGAAAGAGCCGGGGTTCTTATAGTTGGTGCAGTACATGTGTGTTAGTTGCGTTCCAGATAGATAGGTTATTTTGAATTATTATAATATCTTAAAATAGTACTTTTGTGTTGACATATTATCAGTGGCAGCTAATAAAAGATTTCAAGAATAAGAAATAATGTGTAATTTTTGTAAATACTAATGAAGTTGTAAATTATTGAAAAAACCTGTAGAATGTATAAACATATTTTATATTTGAACTATATACTATACATATAGGAGCAATAAATTGATTTGGCCAATATATTGGCAGCGATTTTTTTACCGTCATTATACGAGTTCTGAAAATTTCTATCGTTAAAAACCATTTCCATGCTCTCTATCCAGCAGAGTAATAATTCTCATATAAGATGAGCCTCGAGTAATCAACTATGAAAAGTTCCGATGACATTACAATTCTCCCCTAAGCGTATCGGCAACTTCATCATCACCCATAATTGACTCATACGAACTAATGTTGAAGGTCGACTCGCGTACTTTTCCTCGGTTACACGTGTCGTAACGAGCCTATAAGAAACTTCTTTCTCTAGGGCTCTCTCACTCTCTCCTTCTCACAAATAAGGACATACGCAGCACACAAATTAAGCTCCGCTCACCGCATCTGTCTACGTGAGGCTGAAAACTTTGACCGCACGGTTCCTGCCTCGCACACTCTCGAGCGGTAGGAGAACCTGACACTCGAAATTCCTCTTCGGGCCGAGAGAAAATATACATCTCTTCCAGCACAGGGAGACAGCGCATAATGACTCTGTCTTCCTCTCCACTCGCATTAGCATAAATTGATTAATCGATACAGGCACTGTGCGAGCGACAATAATTCAGAGGAATCCGATGGCGCGCCGCCCACGTGAATAACCATATCAATTGAACCCTTGGTTTGCCTTTGCGCGCCTTGAACGCCACATCCACGTGTCGCGGCGGATAGATAGCATTTCTACGGTCGAGTCGCCTACGTGTTTCCGCGAGGCAAGCAAGCGAGCGAACTTAATTAACCGAGACCGGATGGCCGTAAGTGCTGGCCATCGATGAGATGAAATGGCTATACGCTCGCGCTCGGGTACAACGACCGCGACGGGGATGAACTTTACGCGTCGTTCTAATGTCAAGTTCCGCTGATTTGATTTCGCTCACAGATTTGCTATCAATGTATTTTCAATTCAAATATGGACGCTCATTAACGCGTATTGATGAATAACAATTAACAAATGCGTTCTGATGAATTTTATTAAACAATAAATTATTGGTAAATGTGTTTAGATGCAGGTAACTAATTTTTGACATTTATATCAAAAGTATTATATAATATAACAGTGGATTATTCGAAAGGATTCAACTTAGTGTCCAATGTGAATAATATTTCGAAGTAAAATTTCCCTTTTATTTGATGTTCTAAAAACAGACTCAGATTCATTAAAATGATAAATGTTGGGGAACCTTAGACCGTAACAGGGAATTTTCGTCAAGATTAATGCTGGCGCATGATCTATACATACACCTTGATTAATTATGCTTCACAACACTGAGACTCTACACTCATTTCGACAGTTTCCGGTATTTATTCGCGAAGACAATATACGTTGTAAAAAAGTTTATTCGATTGCTGGAATGAACTTGCCATACCCGAACCCTTGTTCATTGTTTATCTGGTGTATAAAACTAAAAAATATAAGCCTTTCAGCGCTCTAATGCAGTTTATGAAAAAGAAAATGGGTTTCAATTTTCCGATTGAATAACTCTAGGTTATTACTGCAACAATGTAGTTTTTACATTTTTATGAAAAAAAAAAATGGAATAAATGTAGCATACAATGCTTTCCACGATATAAACAATATTTTTATTTTTATTTCTATAAGAAAATCCTTTACTGTAAATAATATTAATTGAAAACCAACCTTCTAATTTAAATGAAAAATGAATTTTAAAGTTCGGTTTCAATATTTAAAAAACTTCAATTTGTCCATTGTTTAAAAAATGTAAGACATGGAAATTTCTAAAAACAGATTAGAGAAAAACAGAGTCATATTTTTGAACTATCTTCGCCATGCAGCAAAGAATTTTAACGCTAAGGACTGTTTTCGATTTACAGTAAATTGCTGGCACACCTTTCCAGGCGTAAATTAAAAAGAAGCGCGAAAAAACGTGCTGAAGCGATGCCTTGAAAAGCTTTAAAGTGCCATTACCAAGGTTGCCGCTTGCACGAGCGTGAGCACACCGAGTGAAAGCAATTTCGAGTAAGCCTAATAGGTTAATAATTGCTCGCGATGCGCTTCGAGCGCGGCTCCTTGATTGCGAGCCATTGCGCACTACACCTCTCTCAATATACATTATATACATATATATATACATATACATTTCTAGCAACCCCGGCGATAAAGAAACGTAAGAGAGTACGGCAAAGAACTCGAGTTTCTTTTTTTCATAGAGAAAAAGAAATGGACTAACGAAGACATTTTCTCCTGGATGTTCGCAGGTTCCATAAGCAACATCGACGGCGCCGAGTACCACTGCAATAAGACGGCCGTTAGAAAAGTGATTAGTGGAGTCGTCGGGGCAGCGAGCTCGGTCACCTCCATACAAGTGGCCAATCTCCTACGGCTTTTTCGCATCCCCCAGGTTCGTATCTCTTGGCTATCCCCCCTTTTGATCGATTCCTCTCCTCTCCTATGACACCATTGTAATTAGGTATTCTTGCTACGTCACTTTTTTCCTGCCTCGCCGACGCCGTCGCGATCCCCTGGCTGACTGGCAGGAAAAAGTTAATTGATTCCGTCCGAAAAGAAGAATGTCGATATCTTTTTTACGCAGATAAAAGTTGAAGATCGGGGAAAAACTTGTGTCTGCAAAAAGTGTGAAACACTTTCTATGAATAATTTATTTTCCGAGGCAAAAAGTTTAATTACTGCGTTGGCTGTCACTTTTTCGCCAAGAGTTTCTCATCTTTTTTGGCTTATTATATTTTTTTTATAGGTTTTTTTTTAAGTTAGAAGTCAAGTTTCCTATTTATTAACGTTAATGTTTCATGATTTCGTATTAAATATTAATTCAGGGTATAATATTACACATATATTACAGTTACGCAAGAAAACCTCTATTTCCAGCTTTCATGACATTTTTTAATAACGAACTTCATTATTTCTTAAATTACAAAAGTACACTGAAAACTTTGATGGAATTAGTAAAGAAAATTTTTAATTATAAAAAGTTATAATAATTTTGTAAATAAACTTTGTTTGAAATAAACTGTAGCAGACTACTTGATTACATATTATTTCAATATAAACCGACAAATGACTCTCAAGTGTATACTTGTATTATATTTCGTGTACAAGTATGATGAGAATCACATATTTCCAAAAAGTTATAGACTGCAGGGATATTTCGTTAGCGTTCTCTATAATTTTTTCAAAACCTCGCCGGTGAAAACAAACATTCGAACTGACAAGCGAATAATCCAAAAAGTCAGCTATGATGGGTCAGCTTTGATGGGTTTGAGCAAACATCATGTACACCAGTAATGCTCGACATCAAAGTCACGTCAAAAATGCATCCCCGTCACTGGTGATTCTTTGAACGAAATTATTGAACAAACTGGGCGCATTGCAACTGTTGACATAAATCAAACATCATCTATTTTACGTATCATTCCTTTGAAACTGCAAACTAGAGCAATAACTTTTAACCAGAAATGTAAAAAAAAAACTGTGTATTCTCACAAACAATCGTTATTTACGATTGCGCATCCGATAAATTTGCAGCCATTCGAATTAATTTTACCCTTCGCAGCGGCACCTAAAAATACACGAAAACATCTACACACCAACCAGTCGTAGACAAACCGCAAATTTGAATAAAATTCAAATTTACACGTTTGGAACACGAGGCGACATCCCAAAGAGTAAGTGGCTGTTAGATATATCTGGCGGCAGGAGGAATTTCTGCGCCGGTTAATGCGAGAGACGCGCGAAAAAAGCGCCCCGTGGAATTTGTACCCCCGGTCCCCGCGCTCGCCTATGTAAGCGAGAGAGAGCGAAACGGGGACAGCCGCGCTACGGATCGCGCGATTTATAATATTCCGCGAGGGTTTCGATTACTCCCAGGCCAGTTGATATATTGAGCGGCGATTTCGTTTAAACGGCAGCGACCCGTGAGACTTTATTTTTGCGACGCGGGCGCGCGCGCGCGCGCGAAGCATTGGCCTCAAACCATCGTGGCGTGAAATCACCTTACCTCCTCCACCTTCTATCTCGCACACTGCAGACACACACTCTCTCTCGTGCGCGCCCTCCCCCACCCACTCCTCGCCTCCTACGCCTCTCACTTGCTTTCCCTTTATCTCTGTGCCTCACGTATTCTCTCCCTCTCATCCCTTTTGCACGCCGTTTGCCCCGCGCACTCTTTTTCATCTCACCGGCTGCGCGCCGCGAGATTCCGCGCACGTTATAAGATTTTCGGCGGGCGCGCATACCTATATAATTTCTCTAGCCTGCAGCGTGCACGAGCAAAGAAAGAAGTATGTACATACAGAGAGAGAGAGAGAAAAAAGGGATAAAACGGCAACGGCGAGAGAAAAATCGCCCGCGATCCCTCCGAGTGATGGCATATAATTCAATGCCGAGAGATTTGCAAAGTTTGTTGATTAAACTGAAGTGAAATATTTGCCCGTATAGAGCGCACATTTTATTAAGGTTACGTAATGGCCGTTAGCTCGGCGCGCTATATTTTACGGGGCGGAAATCTCACGCGGCAATCAAATACCGTGCAGCTACTAGCGATATTCTCTCTTTTATTTGTCCGCTCGCGGAAACACTCTCGCGGCGCGTGCATAACTCGCGCGAGGCGGCCGCTGCACCACGTCGCCGTGAATTATCAAAGTTGGAGAGAGAGTGCGCATTATTTATACTGCTCCGACTCGCTCCAGCTCTGCATTCATATTTTTTCGATCTCTCTTTTATACTTCTTTTTGCGCACGCGCGCGTGCTGTGCGTTACTAATGACCTACCGTGCGACGCGGAGCAGCGCATACAAATGCAAGATCCAAAGATCCGCCGGTAATAATCGTTAAAAGTCCATTATTGCCGATAATCAACCTCATGTGCGCGCAGTTTCCTTATAGAACTTCTTACATAAAGCTTGCGCATAATTGATGCACGCTGCGTAATGAGATTTTTCAACAAACAGCATAGCGAGTGTATTCTTGAATTGACAATTTTTCATTTGCCGGGTGGTATATAATAGCCTCAATTTTTCAAGACCTAATGGAATTAACCGCAGCCGCGAGAGCCAGGGCAATTACAATATTTATGATTTCTTTCCGCACACGGTGCGCCTTGGGACCAGTAAGCTCGCGCGCGCGCGCGCGGGGCAGCTCAGAAGAAGCAACTTTCTTGCAAATCCGGCATTTGAAATGGGCAGCTTGGGAAAAAGCCGCGGCACAAAGTCGGAATCCTCTTTTCTTCTTTCGCGTCGCTCTATATACCGATATATCCGCCTTTGCAGCGCTAATTCGAGATAAACGCGCGAGGCGACGCCGCGCGGCCCTTTGACAAAGAATCGCTATACAATGGAATTTATTACGAAATAATTAATCCACGCCTGAATTATTCGCGCTCGCGATTCGCTCGCTCGCTTCCAAGAGGAATCATGCAAATGTGTACCTTTGGGTTGCTCTAGGCGCGGGCGTAGTGTCACACTCTATACAGCACCGCGCGAGTCTTCATCGGATTGAACTCCCTTCCGAACCAAATGCATTCCTCTCACGTAAGTGAGCCTATTTGCATCGCCGACGAGACTCGATCCAACGGCGGTCCTGTGCAATCACTCTTGAGGATCTGCCGCATGATGATTCCGCAAGATTCTGAGGGTGTATCGCGCCTCGCGAGTGAGAGCTGCGATGCAATTCCTGCAGCATGAAACTTCAATGCCGCCACTTTGCACTCGCGCGCTGACGTGATAATTATTTACGTAAAGTGGATGTGCCACGGCTGAGAAAAAAAACACACGAAAACAGTTTTATAACCTAGGGATTCCTCTTCAATCGCGTCCGGGTGTACATATATATACATCAATACATCGAACACGCGCAGGCTATAAAATTTTTCCGTCATTTCCTTGGGATGAATTCAATTTCGTTCATTGATTTACGATCCTCCATACTTTTAACTTTTATTTTCCCCTGGGAGGTTAAGGATATTTCTTTAATAACGACGTTTTATTAAATTATTTATCCCCTCTCTATCAATCCGCTCTAACTTATTATCGTTTTCGTTCATGTTTTTCAAGATTAAATTTTCTCAAATCTATTTTACAAAAAGGAATTGGTACTACCCTGCTTATAAAACTATGCGGAAGAACAGCGGCCAGTATACATAAGTAAACTTCGGGCGAACCTAATTCTGTGGCTAACTTTTGAAATTATGGTCTCGCGCGTATTGTGTCCAGTAGTTAAGGGATTATTGTTCCGGGAGTTATTGGAAGTTCGCACTCATGGGGCTTGGCCGATCTTCGAAATTACTGCTATTGGTGGGTGACCCTTGCGCTGTTGACAGTGCGGCACCTAATGGTGATCGGAAGTTGCACGCTTATGATGGGCGAGGATATTTTAAGCCTTGCGCGCGTATGGAATGTCACCCGCTCAGCCGAATTCCACTTTTGCATGGATATGCTTTATTATAGTGTATAGTTTCGGTATGTAAGTTCTCATACATACGACTATGTGTCGCGCCTCTACTTTGGTTTCAATTTGATGCGCGCGTAATTTGATGTGCTCGAGTATTAATGTAGGATTTCACCATGTGTAAAATTTGCCTGAAGCACGCCAAATGAGAACGCAGATAAACCCAGAATGAAATAGTTCGGCGTTGGTGAAATTTTTAATGAGCATCCGCCTAATTCCATATTCCAGCTTATTTTTTTCATCTCGCAAATTAAAATTACGGTTTAAATACGATTTAAAATAAATTGTATTTTACATAAGTTCAAGTAAAAGCAAAAATGAAACCTCTTAGTCTGCGCTTGAAAATATCATCAGAGTTGACGTGGCGGATATTGCTCGGAAGTGTATAGTAAACAATCTTCTCATTCTATTAATAGCCGAGTTATAACCAAAGTTAGAATGAACAGTATAATTTTCGTGTTGTTCACGATGGCAGCATAAGTTATAGGTTAATTGTCCTATGCACAAATAAGTAGCTCATACATTGTGAAGAGATGAAATAATGTAGTGATTTATAAACAAACATATTGCCATGAAATCGGTGAAGTGAAGCTATTGCCGGTAAATTACAGTAAGATTTCGTTGCATTTCCTCTCCACTTAGCACGCACATTACCATCTTATTATACGAAATTCGTTCCCCGTATATATATATACACACAAGTCAAAGGCGCGAGGGGCGCGTCTCGACAGAAAAATATCGGGCTTAGAGAAGAAAAAGCGAGCGTGCAGTTCCGGCCGTAGCAGGCAATTTCGCCCTAACATCTCCGCACCTGCTGTTTGCCGTCGCCGGAAAAGATTTACCCAATTGCTCGCGCCGTGCAGCGGCAATTGTTACCATAATCCCAGTGTAACAAGCTCTGCCACTGTTACTGCAAGATCGAGCTTGCTTTTGTCTCGCGATACGCAAGCGCGCGCGCTTCGTTGCGGGAAATCCAAGATAAAGCTCAATGTCAATAATTGTTATCTCGCACGCTACTGTGCATTTTCATGGCCGGATTTAACGATTCAATTCGGTCCCTTATTGTCATAGCCTCCTTTGGAGACCAGCCAATTTTTCCGTATCCCCCGGAAAAATTTACATTTTTTAATTACTTTGGAAATTTTTTCCGCGGATTTCGATGTAAAGTAGCCCGCAGCGTTGTTGATAAAATCGGCGAATACGTGAACGGCATATCCACCTACACTCGTTATTGTAGAAACTTTTATAATGGGCGAACCGGTTTCGAGACTGTAGCAAAGAATTTTCAGAACAGGTGCTTTCATTAATTCTTAATTGGAACCGCGTCAGCTTTGAGCCACCATAACAAAAGAGCTTGCATTCTCTACTTAAATTTTCTCATCTATTCAACAATATATTCTGGTTGTAGTCCTTTTAAGCTTGCGCAACCAAATCCAGGTTTAATTAATTATAACATTATTGTAAACCAGGATCACATCTATGTACTATAATATTAATAAAATTATAATTTAACGTTCATCTTTACCAACTCAAACTTATAAACCTATTATAAAATTTCAAGTATCCCATATTCTCCCTATACATTAGACATAATTTATACAGGCGTTCGACATTAACATTTCACACGCAATTAACGCAGTCCTCAAAAATCGTTATAGAATCGCCGGGACCGAAAGACCGAAATAGAACTCAGCGAGCCCAAGCCCGTCGGTCGCATTAATAAAGTTTGTTAATTCCTTTATTACCTCCTTTCGTTCGCGAAAGTGGTGGAGAGTGTAATCCGATGCCGCCGGGATATTAAAAGACGAAAGGAAGAAACAAAAGAGCCAGAAAGCTTTTATTGCGATTACCAGCAACGAACGCATAAAAGACGAATGCGCCCACTCTCGTGGTCCATTGGGAAAGATACACCTTCAAACGCGAAGAGTATAAGAGGAACAAGAGGTAGAAGAAATTAATAACAACCTCACGACTCAACAAGTGCTCCGTTTTACGGTGCAGCGCAGGAAATCCCGTACCGAGGATGCTCGTGACGGAGTGGGAATGTTTTAACGACAGTGACCCCGCCGTATACACACAATCGCGCGAACGCGGATAAACGAGTTGCGCGAGTTTTCATTCGGCCTGCAGACGTTTATTCCCCTCATTACCTTTCCTCGCGTGCCGGCGAGCTACTGCTTAGGTGGCGCGGTTCCAAACGACCCTCCCACTCCCAGGCTTGACAGGCGAAGCGAAGAAATAAGAAAGGAAGTAGACGGGCTCTCCGCAGCACATATATACGCATACGTAGGCAATGGTGTCCCGGTCGAATGGAAAGACGCCATTATGCCGGGTGTGTTGTGTGCTTAAAGGGTCAATAAACGAAAGCTTTAGCTCAGTTACTCGCCCCGCTCTTCCGCCACTGGCTTCCGTATACCGTAAGTTGCTGAGCCTGTGCGAGTATAGAAAGAGAAAGAGATGAGAGGAAGGGAAAAAAGGTTTTGCTCGTTCCTCTTGGCAGACAAATGCGCGGACCCCGGTGAAATATATATTTTCGGCATTATTCGCGGCATAACAAGACATACGAGTGCGTGCGCGCGCATACGGCTCTAGGAAAACGAAAAGACATAAAACCCCCGGGCAATCTATTTAATTTTTATGCCCGAGTTTCATTGAACGTCTAAGGCGTATATATACAGCTGCACGAGTAGTCCTTAAAGCTTAAATAATGGCGCGCTATAATATTTACGGCGCGTTTATTTGCCCTAGCGCTATAGTTGTTTATAGATTCACTTATGTTCTTATATACTTACTTAGTTACAGGCCTTTGTCTGCGCACACTAATGAATTTTGGCATTGAAAAACGTATATCTCTTTTTGAAATCCTGACAATTAATCGTTAGTGTAATTTTAATTACAGTCTGAATTTAAAATCCATTAGTAAAAAAATTCCATTCTAATTAATCGCACTCACCGTTCAGTCGAGCGAACGAAAAGAAGAAAGGGAAACCCGAACGACTCGAAGTTTACTGGTGAAATATTCGCTCAGGCGTGGGGGTGGTAGCAGCAGTTCGTAAACCTTCGGCGGTGGAACGCGCGAGTCGCGAAATGCCAAACAGATTCCGCAGCACCGGCGGGAATTCACCTTGTGCTCGAGTGTAGCTGCTGCGTGACGCGAAGGGCGAGAGAAAGAGAGAGAGAGAGAAGGGGGGCGGGGGGAGCTAAACAAATTTCATCACGTCCTCATCAATCAAAGCGAATACAAGCTTTAGGCATTTTTCCTTCGTCGAGGCGCACCTTTTACCACGCGGGAATATATAGTCTACTCGTATATTGCTCCTCGTCCCATATTCACATACACACGTGCGATTACGTTGAGGAGCCGCACGACGTGTCTTCCGCCTGTGATGCATCCTCTCTTCCCATGTCTCACTCTCCCTTCATTCCTCCCGTCAACGGCAAAAAGAAAATAAAACGAAAGCTCGCTCGAGGCTCGTGATGTAACGCGTATTACACTGCGCGTCTTACGTAAGGGAGGCGAGGAAACGAGAGCGAGACTCATCGATCATAACCAATTGATCCGTATGGCAAATGAACTCAGGCGCAGCCGCCACCTTCTAAGTAGATTATGCGCTCTCCCTCTTCTCGTAATTAATAGACCGGCGCGCCCTCATGGCGCTAATTAGGGGAAAGAGGAGTGGAGGAGTCGTCGAAAAACTTTTCTAGATCTTCGGAGAAAAACAAATTTACTGTTCTTATTATCGGAGTGTTGTTGAAATTTTTTATATAGAACGCCCCCTTTACGAACTGCGGTGTAAGTGTTATATGTAAAGAAAAAATTACAAAATTCCAACGACAATATTACAGCTGCAGACACTCGAACCTGAGAGGAGTAAGATAGAGAGAAAGTACTTCTCATTCCTGAACAATTACTCCGCGGCGTCGAGAGATCGAAGTGCCCGCAGCAGTCGACTTTAATCGAGCATGATGATTAGACGAGAGGCGATAGCGATATATAACATCCGAGCCGCCGCCGCCGCACGCTTTTCCCTCGAAATTTGCCCGCGCGCGCACGTGAGCAATCTGTACGGGTGATCTCGATGGGAAAGTTTCTGGATCACGACGGACGAAGGGGCCGGGGAGAGGGAAAGTGTGTAATAAGGATGAGAAGGGACTCGGTCTTTCTTCTCTGCACGGGAAAGAAATCACCATTAGTCGGGCTGCACTCTCCCGCGGGAGCATCGCCGCCGCCGCGCTGTCGCCTTTAAAAATAAAAGCGGGAGCTAGCGGGAAAGAAAGAGTCCGTGCAGCGGCTCGCGAGGAGCAAGTCTAATGTTGCAGACTCGAATGAAGTGCACTAGCGTGTCACGTTATCCGTTCAATTTTATTGTTTACGCGAAGGGTAAGCGTATCTTGTTACTTTAATGTAAACTCCACCGTATATAACCTTGCGTAACAGTATTAGATCTAGTTTCTTGGGAAATTACATTGGGATCGATATCAATTGTAAATGATTTTTTTCCACGATTATTATTTTATTGAGACAGTAAATGAAATTGTTTTTTGTAATATATTATGTAAAAGAAAAACAATAATTCTCACGTTTAATTCGTCTGAAATGGTAAAAAGAAGCTGATTTCGTTCTTAATGAAGCAAAAGGCGCAATAGGAAACTTAATTAGCGCTTGAAACTTATTTTTATTTCTGTGAAATTGCCTAAATATTAGAGTGCTTTTTTTATTGGATTTAAAACCTTAAAAAGTAACAGAAACGATCTGAGGAAGTAATTAAGATCGGAAAAAGTTCGTTAAGTAAATATCCGCGCACGAGGAAAGGTTCTCTATCACTGATAAGATCTCGCAGATGTGCTATCTCGCGTGGACACGAATATACTTAACAAAAAAGAACATTTTAGGAGGTAAAGAAAAGATTCGCTCTAAAGTGTAAAGTCATTACGAAAGAAGTTGCTATTACGTTAACGCTTATCCAACAGTCTCTTTTCTCCATCAACGAATGGAGCTTGCCTAAAGCCCTTATCCAATTCGACAAATGTTCCCTATTCTCTCACCGCTTTGCGATTTATATCCAAGAAAGATTACCGAGACCAGCAACAATACCGCATAAAATATCGTTCCACCGCAATACCATAGAAAACGAACACATATATATATATATACCGTAATACATATCATATCATCGGCGCATTATCGTTTTTGTAAAACTCCCGCGCTCTCACGTATATATAGTATAAGCAAATGCAACTATACGCAACTATACACGACGCATAGGAGAGCGGTGGCCGGTCGACCGAAAATCCCCGCCCAATTGCGCATTCGGTTTCCGAGGCAATCTGGTCGTTTCATGCAAACATGAATACACCGAGCGGCTATCGCGCACGCCCCACTGGCGGCTATATGCTCGTAGAGGGAAAGAAAAAGTAAAGCCGCGCGATCATGGCTATTAGCGCGGGATGACGAAGTAGGGGGAAAAAAACGTTAACTAGACCTCGTCTAATGGGGCGTTTAACATAACTGCACTTTGACAGCTGATGGCCAGCGCGTCGACGCGGATGCCCATGCAAATTAGACCGCCCTAGCGACCCTTTCTTATTGATACATACATATATGTAGGTGTGCCATTGTTTAGTTCGATGTGTTTAGGATTGTAATCGAGGGAAGCGGAAGCGTTGGAGGCGCGAGATTATACTCGCGTATGTACGTTCTGAATTGTTATCATCGTTCTATTAGAATTACATTGTGTAATTTGAGGAATATTCTACATTTATATTTACTGCGATAATTAGGCAGTAGTTTTTTATTTATTTGTAACTATGGAGCAATCGGGGAAGAACCAAAAGCATTCTCTAAGAACCCGTTCGCTCTACCACGAAATAAAACACAAAGGAGGGATTCTCTTTGAGTGGGTACTTTGCGATTCGACAATGGCGAAGGCATCGAAACCTTAAAATTTCTGATTTGAGAGTTTTCGCTATTGCAAAGCTTTGTCTTTGACGTGGAAGTAGGTGCAGCTGCCGATTTTAATGCATCCACGTTGCCGAGATTGGGCAGAGCAGACATAAAAGCACCTTCTAACAGCCGGCGTATCACCCTTTTCTCAAAAAGCTAGATATATATTTCTTTTAATGGTAGAAAATAATTTTTTTTTTCTAATATTTTTGAAAAATTTAACGAAAAATCGTGCGTCAAAGCAGGGAAAATATTCAGTCAACGATTAATCAGAGATGAGTGGTAATTAGTGCGTCCTCTGGGTAATTTACATACGCTTCGTTTCGATTCGAAAGTTATTGCTATGACCTGTTTGGCGAATGTAATCTTCCATCAGTGGTCACTCACTTTGAAGCTGATAGATACACCGCACTTGGCTCAGAAATATACGGAAATAAATTTTGATCAGAGCTTATGCGGTAATCACAGCTTGATACACCTTTTTTGACATCAATGCGACCAATTTATTCATTCAAATGCATTTATTTTTGTAAACGAACACTTTGTGCTTACATAATTTACTTATTGATTCGTAATTATGAATGGCTAATAAAATTAAGCATTTTTCAATATAATGTACATTTTTAACACGAAAAATACTTTATATTTATGCGGAAAAAGACAACTTTATACAATCATTACTTGTAATTAAAAATAAAAGTTATTTTTCTTTAAGTCCTGAATAAAAACCGTCTTAACAATCTAAACAGAATCATTTTTCTTTTGTAATAAATCCTCATTGAAGATAGATTAAAAAAAAAGTCCATTGTTAAATCAAAATAATTACTTTGCATCTAGTAGACATCATCTACAAAAATATAACTTTTGCTTTAAAAAGAATATACCAGTCCAATTTAAAACATAAACCCCTTCGTGTGTATGAGAATGAAATATCTATATCCAATAATCAAACATAGTGCGCTAGCTCAAATACGTCTCAGATTGCAATAGCATCGATCAGGAGCGGCATTAAGGGCCGAAACACTCAGCCGGCCACTTGGCGCATAGCGTTAAACTTATGAAATCGATGGCACTTTATCCGCTTGGAAGTGTACGCTCGCTCGCGCACAGCCCCTCGTGGCGGCGCGGGTACCATACATATATAGGTACATATACACATCGGCATGCGGACGCGTCCAGTTGCGGATAGCCGGGGAATTCCCAGGATCGATTCGGTCAAAGCCTCGCTTTAATCCTGCTAATCGATTATTCAAGTACCCCAGCGCTGATCCAAGGATCCGATGAGCACGCGGTGCTGGCCTGCAGAGAAGCCCATCCTCTGGATACCGCTTGATCGCTCCATTTGCCGGACACTACATGAGTCCGCGCGGTACCGCGCACCTCGTCATTTGCCTGACGTATAGTTGTATATATTCACTTTCTCTTTTTTATCTTTCTCACGACTACCTGTTTTACCTTTCTCTCCCTCTATCTCTCGACATGTCCACACCTCCGCGGTAATCCGATTCCCAATAGCGCCAGCCTCATTTTTTTCCGTGCCCCTCATTTTTCCCCCGTCTAATTCCCTTCAGTTTCCAATTCTCACGTACGATTGGTCCAGCTCTCGCAGGAATAAGCGAGAAAGGGAGACAGAGATATACGGTATTCGACACGCTCAGCGCGAAATGAGTCACCCACGGACCATCTTAATTGAACGAGTCGGAGGTAGAGGTCGGAGGTTGCGGCCACGCGCTGTGCTATACGAAATACAGCTCGGGGGTATAGAACGAGGATTAACGAAAAAATTCACTCTCACCGACGGTCATGCCAAGGCTTGTCGAAAATCAATTTTTTCCTTTTCGTTTTTCAGTCACGTACACGAGACTCCCGTGTTTTTTTGTTTGTTTTTTTCATGATTATTCGAGGCCGCGTGCGCACCCCTCATTGAGTTACCTGATTTTATAAAAAAAAACATCAAAGGATGATTATTCGTGTTTACAGTGAAAATTGCTTTTCGCGCGCGTCCCTCCGCCTAAATCAAATAAACACGCGCGAGTACGTGCAGGTATAGAGCGCCAGCGAGCACACGACTATGTGTCAGAGAAGCTCTCGGTTAAAATATTCAGCGTACACAAATCGATAGCTCCTTGTGCAAATAAATTTCTTTTCGTAGCAAGCGAAATGTAACGGAGTCGGGGGTACGTAGTATCGATTTCAAACAGGTTCAATATATTATTATCCGTGTCTATACGAATTTATCTGATTTGCAGAGAACATTTTTCACCTGCTCTTTGTGCCTAAATTAGTGGCCTCGCTACCCACAAATGCAAACTCTCGTACAACGATACAAAAGGACACTAAAAGCTTTAACATTGAAATTAAGCCACTATGTGGGTACGCCTCATTCAGAAATTCCTACGCTGTAGAATTTGTGCTACGAAATCAAGCGAATAAACTCGATACGTGCTTTGCTGATTTTTAAGTTTTTTATTTGTTTTATGTTTAGGGGCGAGAATAAAAATATTTTGCAGGCGCGATAATAGCGAAATTTATTTATTTACCCTGCCAGCTGGTTCAGGAATGTAAAATTACATTGACGCTCGACCTACATCAGTGAATCTCGTGTTACATTACGCAATGTCATTGAGAGTGCGCTTTAATCAAAGCTTTTTAGACTCTAACAAGGTTTTCCTGGTCAAATCTTAATTAAGGGGCTTCGTGGAATAAGGGATCAAGTGGAGTTTATACCCTTTTACCATCAATCGACAAAGTTAAAGCTATGGATCATTAGCTATTGACAGATATCGAAAAGATATACCGAAACATAAATTCCAGCTGAAAAGTCAGGATGATTCGTGTGGAATACAGGTATAAGTGGAAAATGCCATTATAGGGAAAACATTATACGAAAAACTTCAATAACACTATTATAATAAAAGCTAAAAATGTATGTCTGATGCGTGCAAAATACTTTATTCTAAATGTAACAGGATCCCGATTTAAGTGTGTTATTTTATTGTAGGTAAAATAGGGTAGCGTAAAAACGTTTGGATCGTATACCAAATAAACCGTTGAAAAGTCTAGAATTGAAAGTTATTTTTCAGTTAACGTTATGGCTAAAAACGAATATTGCTTGTATTCTCATAATTAGGTACCATCCAAAATAAATTATGGCATTTACACTTCATAAAATAGTTTTATTTATAATACTTAGTTTTTCACAAAGTTCATTGTATAAATGCTTAGAAATCGTGATTTATTTATGTATATACCTCAAAAAAAGACAAAAATTGGCAAAACATTTACAAAGATTACAGATCATGTTTTTTTTCGTATTTGGAAAAAATGAGTATTATAAAGTAATGTTTCTATTTTTGGACAGTTCATTCTCGCGTAACTTTATTCAATTTGATCGATTTTCGGAAAAAGGAAATAGGTATGACTCATTTATTTTAAATCTTTATTAATGTTTTATGGTTTGATAAACCAAGGAAAAATTGTACGTTACTTCTTTTTATCTCAAATTGTATACTTTTGAGTTAGTGCTTTATTTTCCCTTCAATTATTATACATAATTTTAAGTAGACTTTTTTTGCCTAGCAAGCCGAAAGTGCCTCTTTTGCTCCCGCCGCCCGATTGTAAAGGTTGTATTTTCAGCCTAGCCATAGGCAAACAAATAGTATAAGCGCTACGGGAGAAAATAAAGAATGCCTCAAATCGCATGTTTGTCACCCTCGCCTTCGGTTGGGGTGATAATTTACATGCGATCTGGGACATTCTTTACTCTTCCTCCCTATAGGTGCGTAATATACTATTTCAACGAATCAGTGAGATTTCAAGCGTTCTTCGTATACTTTTTCTAAATAATCAATTTATAGAAATATGCATTTAACTATTATACATCATCTTTTCAACATTTTATTTATAAATACGTATAGTTGGACTTTAATTGATTATCCTCTGATTTTTCTAGCATGAAATAAAAGTAACCTCGATTATATTATTTCGAATATCGATGGAAATCGAAATAAAAAAGTGAGTTTTCAAGTTCACGTTCTATACGGAAAGGGTGGTTATATAGTATAACCCGCTGCCGCGGTAGCAAGAAGGACGCAAAAACGGCTTTGACCTCGGGAGGCACGTCGCTGATACCTATAGGTACCCCCCAGTAATTGCAAAAGTCTCGTTCCTTCCGTCGCGCGACGCGGCGCAAAGCTGCAGGGCCGGAGGAGGGGAGGATAAATCGTCAAGCGATATCCGGATGAGGTCAAGGAAGGAATTTAAGTACCAATTTCCTTAAGGGGCTTAGGCTGGGATGCGATGCCTTATCGTCGCAGTTCGTTACCCGCTCTTTCATCGACATCGTTACGCATCCGTTACGCTCGATACCCATCGACGCGCACCCGCACGAATTTCAACGTCTAATGCATCGATTACTCTTCCTCGCGCGCTTACGCCATAGCATATATATATATATATATATATATATATATATATATATATATATATATATATATACAGAAAGGCGAGGCGGCGGCGCGCGCCGTCACCAGATTCTTTGCTTATAATTAACGGTGTAGTCCCGTGGGGGGCGAGGGATTTTGCCCGGGCGATAAGATAGCGCGCGGATTCGAATTTCTATAGGCATGGTATTTATTAGGTGTTTTGTTGTCAGAAGCATTGTCTTTGAGAAAGAAGTATGGGTGTGAAAAAATTAAGTAAATTAGAAATCCAGACAATTTACTGACGATTTTGGTCATAAATAAATGATTTGTTAAGTATCTAATCTGCTTTTCATATATTTTCCCTTACAAATCTATTGAACTTCCATTAAATTTTCCATCGTAGGTTGTTCTGATTCAATCAGACTAATTGCTGTTATGAACAACAATTAAGTTTACTTTATTAACGAATAAGCTTACCCAGGCTTGATGAAAGGCAGAGCTTTCTAATGCGGTCAGCCTATTGAGCGAATAGGCTACTTAGCAACAGTCGAATTGATCTCACATAGATGCTAATAGTAATATAGTTATTACGCTATGCGATTTTCTTTTTAATTAAAGATTATTAATAAATTGACCGATCGATTTTAAACTGTTATTCTGAAATTCATTTATTGTTTTATAATTTACAAATTTTTTGACCTGCTAGTAAAATAAATGAAATATATATTGAAATATATATATATATGTGGCTTCCAGGAAAAATCACGTAAGTGACGCGTGCATAAATAAAATTTTATAACGGACGGCAGACGATAACCAATGTTTATTTCGTCTTAGAGTCTATTCCCACGTTTCGGGAGCTTTTTAACTCCCCTCTTCAACACTATTTATAATATATATTTTGCCACATATGTAGGCGTTTTTTATCCCCTTCAGTACTTGCGCAAGAAAACTAAAACTATTCAACCTGTCCATTAAAAAATTAATGTTTACTTATCTTTTTTATAAAGTATGCATCATCAATCAATGCAATTTTAAAGTTCGAATAAAATAATATTCAAAAGAAATGAAACTGTAAAAATAAAATATTGATTTCATTTACCTATTTTTGTTTCTCTTACAATGTGTGTGTGTGTCTCTTACAGTGCTGCTAGAGTTTACAGTAATACAACCTTTCATAACAGAAAAATTGCATCAAAAGAGAAGACTTTAAACAGCGATGAACCAAGAAACGAAATTAAAAAGTAGAGATGGGGTAAATATTGTTTTAGCGATGAAGAAAGCGTCTAGAAAAATTTATGTCAAAAGAAAAATCCATCCGGTTCCGCTTCAAGGGGAAAGATTAAATCCACGGCTTGTAATAACAAGTAGATTTATTTGTCTCGGGAGAGCATTTGAAAGTCAATTCAAAGTCGGTGTTATTTTCACCTTAGGGTGAAGTGATCCGCCTATCCAGACACGCGCGCACGCGTATACACACATGGCTGGCAAACTCTGGAAAAGAACACTGAAGAGAGCGAGAAAGGTATATATATCGAGGGAGGAAAAGCTCGGGCCTAAAAAAGAGCAGCCTTGAATTTAAGCTCGATCTCGGAGGATATCGGCGAGCGCTTTTAGGCCAAGTTTCACAGAACGTTTACCTCGGGCAAACCGAAACAGAGTCTGCTTTCTCTCTTTCCATCGCAGGTTTCCGCAAAACCGCGCGTGCAGTGCAGCCATGCAGACGACGACACGCCGTGGCTCGAGGATTAACATGATCCGAGATCTCGCAATTATATTGTTATTCAACACTTTCCCCTTTCTCTCCTCGTCCTCAGCCTTGGCTTCTCCATTACACGCGAAACAATTTCCTTTCATACGATATGACGCGATAAAGCATTTTCCACGTCTAGAGGTAAAACGTCAAGAGGTATTCCCATAGGAGGGGAGAGAGAAAGAGAGAAATTTCTCCTTTAATTTCCAGCGTATTGAATTTAAGACATGAGGAACGTTGCCGAGTGCAAGCGCACGTATACACGCGTGTACAAATGCCCACGACTACAACAGACCATTTTCAATTAAGAACAAGCCGGCTAATGCAATTTTTCGTTTGTAAAGCCAACAGACAACTTGGCATAACCAACTTTCTTGAAATGAGAGAAAAAGACCTTTCTCTCTTTTTCACATTTATCTCGCAGACTTTTTCTCGTCAATGCCCGCAGGGAGCATTAAAACTAAGCTTTAAGTGAATTATTGCTAAACGTTTAATTGGTTTCCGTATGAACTTGACTCTTCTTGATATTATCCACGTAAACGCCGTGCAAATAATT
Organism: Torymus flavipes; assembly: GCA_030522905.1. Classification (NCBI taxonomy): domain Eukaryota; kingdom Metazoa; phylum Arthropoda; class Insecta; order Hymenoptera; family Torymidae; genus Torymus; species Torymus flavipes. The sequence goes on along the minus strand of JAPYZO010000884.1, from coordinate 40,391 downwards.
TCTCACAATGTCATTGAAGGGTATGAAGTTGCTTTAGATCTTGACATTTTTTAGACAATTAAGAAACTGATAAGATTTGTAAGTTTTTTTTTTTTTCAAAATACAAACATTAATTGGGAGATTAATAACTTCACTGATCATACGTAAGATAACGTCTACTGTTATACTGATAAAGTATCTAAATTTCGTAAGTATCCGTCAAGCGATAAGCAAAAAGATATATTACACGTAATATATACATTTCGACATTATTTACAAATGCTCCACATAAATAATAGACTTATGTAATTATCAGCAAATTATGTGCCACGACAGAAGCATATTTCATACTTGATTTATTTTTAAAACATCTCAAACTTTAATAGATCAGATATAAAATGATAGAAAAGATTAATGAACAATGTTTTTAGGTCACGAGAGGATATAAAAACAATTGTCAACTTTTGATTTTTTTTAATTTTCTTTTTTTATTGTTTTTTTTTTTTGTTTATTAAAACATTACGGGTCAAAAATCCAATACAAAATACAATATAAAAATTTCATTAATTGCGAACAATAGATTAACCAAGTTAAATAAAATAATTAAGTATGGAGCGCTTTTTAATATTTTTTGAATTGAGAAATGCTATTTCGTGATCGATTTGTTGTCTGAAGAAAGTGCGTTCCACGAGCGAATTATTCGTGGAATGTATAGATCAGCACTGAGACTCTTCGAATACTCGTATATTTCTAATGTTGTGGTGCACATTTCTTATATGGATAAATAAGTTAATTAATTCTTGAAATTTAATATAATTATTTTTAATGCTAAAAACTAAACGAACATCATGAAATTATCGCAAAAAAATTAGTTTATATTTGAAACTTATAGCAATTATAGAATAATCGTGGGAGGAGTATACGACATTGGAATTCTGTTTCTAAGCGCTATAGTATACGCGAGCTATATATAGTATACGCGAGAAGTCATGTTGAACTACTTCAATTTTCATAGAGTCGACATCTGGTATATGGAGATCAAACACGGGATGCATACATCAGTACGGATATAACCAATTCTTTATACAAATACACTATAAAGAATTGCAACCTGTAAGTTAATCACGCGTCAGTATATGTATAAGAATCCAAGTTATTTGAAAGCTTTAGCGGAAATATAATTATGGTCTTCAGAGAATTCTAATTTCTGATTAAAAATCACATCAAGGTCTTTAACTGTACTAACTCTAGACAGAGCATTATTATTTATTATGTAATCAAATTCGAATTTACTAAGTGAGCGTTTAAAAGAAATAACATGACATTTTTCCCCGTTTATGTTCAAACCTTGCGACTTATTCTGAGAGGCAAATATTTCAAGATCTCTCTGGAGTTTCTCAGCGTCTAAAAGAGATTTCATTTTGAGAAACATTTATAAATCATCTGCATAAATGAAGAATATAGCATAGTTAAAGCAAGAGTCGACTTCATTAATGAATAAAATAAATAGTAAAGGTCTCAAATGAGAGCCCTGGGAAATTACAGAAAGAACCTGCAGTGATTTTAAAGAGTAATGATTTTTTTTTGTTTTTAACTTGAGATCGATTACTCAAATACGAACTCCATCAATTCAATAACGCTCTTCTGACAGTAAATCGTCAGTCACTACACAAAATATTTGAATACTAAACTTCGCTGTACACATTATGACTTGATATGAAATTAAGTCTAATTTAGTCGTTAACGTTTTTATAGAAAAGCTTATTTTCATAATTTCGTAGAAATTCACGTTTTAAAACATTAATTAACTTTTAAAAATAAGATCTTACACTTATCGTTTAACCTTTACTTGATGTAACAAACAGTTTCGATATCTTAAACATCCAAACAACTTTAACACGCCCTTCTATTACGAAAATAATAACTCACATGTCGTAAAATTAGTTCCCCATTTATAGAATTCATTGCGCGCTATAACGTGCAATGTAACACGAGAGGAAGAATAGAAGTGGAGCAGGGTTTCCCCATGAGCTCGCACAGCTTCATTTTTCACGAGGAGACTCCACGTCATGACGACGTGAGCCAGCAGCAGCACGTCTTCAAAGGCAACGACGCAGAGCTGACAAACTATGATAAATATATTTGTCTTCCCTCCCCCTCCTCTCTCCCCCCCCCCTCTCTCTCTCTCTCTCTCTTTCTCTCTTGCTCTCTCTCTCTATCTTTCTTTCTTTCTCTCTTTCTCTCGTCCCTCGTAAAAGTGCGGGGAGAAGTGAGGGGTTATGAAATGCGCACCGGCGCAGCAAAACTTGAAAGATAAAACGCGAAACCGCACGGGCAGGCTCTCGGTTACCCTGACAGTATATATGGGATAGCCGCTGTTCGCTTTAGCGTTCTCCTATACTCGGCGAGAGCCTCAGAATTCATTTCTCGCTACATAAAGCGGCTGTCTTCCGTGTCCGGCATAACACGGATCGAAACTTGCATTATGGTACTTGGCTACACACTTCCTTGAAATTTTCTTCTTCCTGTTGCTCCGTGCTCTTACTACCGTTCCGCTTTAAGAGCTTCTCTGCGATTTAACTTAATCTTTTTTTCTTTTAAATATTCAATATCTTGAAAAATGTAATCTTTTTAAAGCTGTTTTAGATTGGTATTGTATTCTTTGATAAAATTATAATTGCAATGTAATCTCTCTCAGTAATAGGATAATTATGGTTCTCATCCTCTGTCTGTCGCACAATATAAATTCATCAATTTAAAATTGTACTAGATAATAATTCATACTGACATCCGGAGATCATTGATAAAAAATATATTCTTTATTACTAATCAATTTGATCGGGTAAAGCTAATTTAATATATATTCAGTTTTTATTATCTTGTAATATGGTAAGGTATTTATTCACAATGTATAAGAGTCTATTATCCTTAAAAGCAAAAAGAAAAAAAAAGTAAATGGAAACCGCAATTAGAGTTTTTTTGTAAAACAATTGGCAACGCAATTTCAAACGTACAAATTCTTTAATTGTACATCGCGACAATGACAAAAAGAACATTAACCAGACCTTTCGGACGGGGATAATGCTGCCGGCACCGCAACCGCGTCGAGCGGAAAAATAATAAAAAACTAAAATTCTTTCCACACTCTCTCCAACTCTGGGGACAGCGGCGAGAAAATTCGGTTACAGGTAACAGCCAGCGGCAAGAAATGTCTTTCTTTTCCCCCGGTTCGAGTCTCGCGCGAGCCAGTGTCGACAATAGCCAGGCGCGCGTACGATGTCGAAGCGGCGAGTGAAGTAATAGCATTACTATCACCAGGGATATGCCCGGATTAAGTTACCGGCAACCAGATTGCTTCGTAATTGTAAAGCGTTTTACCGCCCCGCAGATCGAAGAATCTCCTTCGTCGGGAGTTCGATATCGCATTCTTTCTATCTCTCTTCTCTGCTGGCGCTGCAGCTGCTGCTGCGCCCCTTTTCAAACGCCCATAACGTGCGTCCTTATTTTCTTTCGATGAATCTCGGATAATCCTCTTAGCCGGTAATTCTGCTAATTCAAAATGAAAACGAATATTCGATGGCAATAATCCGATAAATATCCGCGCATTTTACAATTGAAATTTATCGGGATATATTTATTAATGGCTATTTGAAATGATTTAAGTTGTATCTGGAATTAACGGATGATTAAAAGGGTTATAAAATTATGATATATGAGAAAATCATTGTACAAGATAATATATTATATCAAACTATATGATCTTTTATTAGTAAGTAAAATAATTTGAACGGAAATATGGTAGCTATTAACATATTTTCGTAGCACCAATATATTAAAATTATTTATTATGAAATAATTTCATAATATAAAATACAAGTGTGAATTTATTATAGTTTTAATTTATGATCCTCCATGGAATATAATTATTTAATTCGGCAAAAATTAATACTGTTACCCATTTTTCAATCTTTACTGAAATTACCAATATTTACTGAATTCAATACTTATGTTTCAGGTTTCCTTTTTCTCAACCAGTCCAGAACTTTCTAATAAACAGCGATTCGAATATTTTACCCGCACTATACCGAGCGACCACTATCAAGTTAAGGCCATGGTCGAAATTATCAAGCAAATGAACTGGACGTATGTATCGGTAGTATATGAAGAGAGTAATTATGGTGTTAAGGTAATAAAATTTTCCACTTCAAACGTTAATGCACCGAACTATTTACTCATCAAACTTTAAAGACTTCCGATCCAAGCATAACTAGTTTAATTTCACACCATTAAAAGTTGAAAACTCATACCTAAGAATAGAATTAAAACTTTAATTTAAATACAATAAAATACATACAACATTGTAATCTTACATTTTTTGAAGAAGTTAAATAAACTAACAAGATTTTCGAAAAGATGTTACTCGTATATAACCGTGTAGCCCGAGTTGCACTGCAAAAGTTAATTTTCAAGAATATTCGAATTTCTTAATCTGCCACTTTGATATAATAATGAACACGCCTTTGCATTTCCACAAATTAATTTTTCCAATTATTATACATAATATTATTTGTTTTATTTTTTATAATGTACTACAAAAATTCAAGTCGAAAAAAATATGAAATACAAGAGGTTTTCAAACCCATCGAAATTTCAATTTCGTCCTTATTTCCCTTCGAAATTGAAGTCAGAAAACTGGTGTGAAATTGTTCATTTTCTCGGACCAATGCGATTAGAAAACTGGTGTGAAATTGTTCATTTTCTCGGACCAATGCGATTATCTGTTGAGCAAAAAAAAGAACTGAAAAAAATAAATATATATTAAAAATTAGAACGGATAAATACTATATTTATCAATTTTGAAAGTACAATAAGAAACATTAAAAAAAATTAATCTAATCCTTTCAATGCACAACAACAAACTACTCTCTAAATTTAAATAAGTCAAAATTCACTTATTACATATCAATATTGACTTATTTGGAAATTAAAAAGTTGTCTACTGAGAATAAGTGAATATTCACTTATTCGACGAGTAAAAACTATTTCACATGCAGGTACCTCATTTCGCTTGGGATACAAATCACTTGCAAGTGGCACTAGTCGAAAAAATAGTAGAGAAACGATCATAAGCTTTGCAGTTTCTAGAAGTGATGTTATGTGAGGTTTTCAATCCGGAAATCAGAGATTAAACACAAATAAATTTCTGCCGGGTACACAAAAAATTTGTATATTGAATGCGGGCTATTGACAAACTCGTGCGAGAATCATTTTTATGGGACTAGTATCGAAAAGTACTATTTTTTTTTCACATTTCTTCAGCTTAACTTAACATCATTAGGAATTTCTTCAACTGGCAGAAAAAGTGAAAATTCTATTCATTTGCAAGTGAAGAGTTGTTAACGTACGGAAAAAATGACTTATTTGAATTTAGGAACTAGATTGTAGTTTCACCTATCTTACCTTACAACTGCGCCATACCCTACTAGTGTCCACCATAAAATTTTAATCAAGGAACTCTGTCACTTAGCAGGCATCGCTTACACAGACCGTAATTTCGTTCTCCTTTAATTTTTCTATACGAAATTGTTTTCCATCCGGCTTTTGTACTCGCCGTTCATTCAGTCTTATCGCTTGCCTCGACTTTTCTCGAATAATCATTTATATAAGTTGCCGGCTCAAAGCTCTCGCAAGATGAATTTTCACAGAGAGGAAGAAGAATAAAAAGTAGTACTGATTCATCTGCGGGCGCGCGAACGACCGACTTGAACGGAAAACATAGAGAAGCGGTACAAAGGAGAAAATTTGCAGAGAAACATGCTCTCGCGCTCTAACGACAGATAAAGAAAAACAATAATCATGAGAACCTCACCGTACACACACACATACATATCCGCGTATATTTTGTGTAGGCAACGGCTGCCCAGTACCTCCATGCTTCTTACTTAAAACCGCGTTCTGTATTCTCGCAAAAGTCGTCGTCTCTTTTTTGTTAGCAGAAGGAGGAGACAGCACGTAAACGCAAAAAAGCGTTATAATTGAGAAATACGGTCACGTTTTGTAGCCAGCGGCGGGTACAAAGAAGTTTTAAATAATTGAGAAAAATGCTTGCAGGCATGAATTTTCGCACTTTTAAAACACTTTCAAAATATTTATATAAAAATGAATACATCTAATTGTAAATGCTATAGTAAATTACTCAACTGACAGAGAATAAAGCCACACATTATACAAATGAGAATTGAAACAGTTCAAAATATACATCCTGCGGCATTAACGAGGTGTGGCGCGCTTTGTTCCAGGCTTTTGAGGAGCTGGAGAGCCTCCTCGCCAGGAACGGGATATGCATTGCCGTGAAGGAAAAGCTAGTGAAGGATTCAGGTGTCGCTGACGAGAGCGTTTACGATTCCATCGTGCAGAGGCTTCTGACGAAACGCCGCGCCAGAGGTAAGCTCACCACTTCGCCGCTGTCGGCAACGAAAGTTATGTGCAACAGACTTGCTTGTCTACCAAACACCCTTATAACCGTAAATTAATTGCTATTAAATTACACTTACCAGTGGGTGTTGGGTTATTAACAGTAGAGAATGAGTAAGTTGGGAAGAAGAAAGGATGGATAAAAGTCGTGCAGGGACACGTTTGTAATGTCAGTACTTCAAAAAGATTATATCCATAAGATATAGGGTTCATTTGCGGACTGTGACGTATATCTCCGACTCATTAAAAAAATATATGGCTCTCTGCTCTTTGCAAAGCGCTCGGGAAAACGTCCTAATGGCCGCTTAAACGGAATTTCGGGGTGGCTCTCGAGAGGATAATTCTTTGAGCTTTTTCGTGTGTCCGTGTCGGTCGCGCTCGCTCGGACTGGATGTCTCCGCAATTCAGAAAATGAACTCGCTATTACGTAAAACGTCCGTATCTTTCACGTACAGTAAAATTATACGCATGAGAATTCGCGTTACACCGCGTATGCAATATGACACTTGTTTCAAGTGAGGGAACGTAGGTAAATAGAGCTTCAAAGATCTCGTTCAAACGAAACTCGTGTTGGCCAAAGGAGCAAGAAAAGTCTGAAAAGTTTGTTTTGCATCTCTGTTTAAAATGAGAACGTCATGGACTTTTCCACGGGTGTACAGATGTTACCGTGACGTCCGTGTTGTTTCTCTTCGAGATTATAAATTATGAGTTTTAAGCTGAGCTTGCGCGTTCTTCAAAATGCATTGTCATTCATTTTGCTATAAATCCTACCAGATTTCAAAATTTCAGTGGAAAATGGAAGCTTTGTATTTTGTTAACGAAACGGGACCACGGGAAATCTTTTGTTTATTTTATTTCATTTAATCCTTTATTTATTTTTTCTAAAAATCTAAATGTATTTTCGACAAATAAAACCTGTACGGATTTCGAGAACGATGCAATTTTACGAAGGGGAACAGGCTGTATTCATACGTTTCGATAGAATACAACTATAAAAAAGCATTCAACGGATTGATCGGGAAATATTCTTTTTCACGATAAATCATCGGAAATTCCGCAATCTTTTTATCTGCTAACTTTTTAAGCTGCAGTTCGTCTATAAAATCGCGTTAAACTTCCCTTATATACGTTCAAGTTAGATTCATTAAAACTGTTACCAAAAATAAACTTGAAAAGTTGAAATTGCACGAAAGAGAGAGAGAGAGTATAAAAGCAACGGATCGAGGGAGCGGGGGTACCGCGCGTGTATATACCATCCTCGGCTTCACCGGTAACTATCAATGAAGAGCTCGAAAAGTAAAAGTCAAAAGAAACACGACGTCGAGGCGAAGCCGCTCGTATATCTATACCCCTAACTCTCTGGCTCACGGCTCGATTTCCCGTGCTGGCACATAAAAATGACGGAAAGTTCGTCTCGCACACCTATATATACACATGCACACGAAATACTATATACGCTCGGCTTGTGTAATGCGGAACTTTGTACGCGGCCGCGGGCGCACATCTGTTGGCGTTAAGAGATCGATCTCCTCTCTCACCCAGACTCTGCTATATGTTACAGGCTGCATTATTTACGGTAGCGACCAAGAGGTCGCCGGCTTGATGAAGGCAGTCAGGCGGAGCAACGCGACGGGCGCGTTCTCGTGGATCGGAAGCGACGGCTGGAGCGCCCGGGATCTGGTGAGCGACGGGAACGAGGCCGAGGTTGAGGGCACCCTGTCCGTTCAACCGCAGGCGAATCCGGTCGAGGGCTTCGAGGACTACTTCTTGAATCTCACCGTCGAGAATAATAAGCGCAACCCTTGGTTTGTCGGTAAGTTTGGGCTTCGCTTCACTGACGAACAGACTGACACACGGTCTGCTATTCTTTTCGCTTCTATCTGTGATGTGGAAGGTATGTTGCCGTCGATGCGCTATCGGGGCTGGATTACGTAGTTTACGCACGTTTTCTAGTCGACGTTTTTCGGAGAGCGGGAGGATGAGTTACGAACCGAATTTCCTCTCCCGTCCAGATTAGCTTTTATGGGTAAATGGATTTTCCCTGGTATGCCAATATGAGAAGCCGCTTTGTTTCTGTGATGTGGGCGCGCACGCGGGATTGTGAGTGACAGCGAAAATGTGATAAATTTGATTGAGAAGCAAACGAACGAACGTATTTAATTGATTTTCTTCTCTGTTTGACATGTTGATTTCGCTTTTTAACTTTGTGATTCAATAAAAAAAAGGGGGATGATGATTGATAATAAGCGTAAATCCGTTGGGGAACCTACAGAACTCTCTCCTACGCGCTCAGCCATATCCTTTTAAAAAGTTAAGCTTCTTTCAACATTCGCTTAAAAAAAGATTTGATAAAGAGCTTCCTTTCAAAAGATTTAGCGAGATAAACCATGAGAGGAACTGCCTTGATTTCTCAAAGCTTCGGGAGAAAATTATAATAAGACGATAATGAAATCAATTCTCGATAAATCTCGCAGCATTTATTCGAGATCTTCCGCAGTTCAATATTGATTTTTCAAGTGCATTTGGAATCTTCGAGAAGGCACGTCACTGGTTCGCGCAGGAAGTTTTAATTGAATATCTCATAGCGGACGGAAGAAGGTGTAATTAGGAGCGACCTTAATTAATATCCTGCAGTATGGGGCAAAAGCATAAGCCGTTTCCCATTGACAATGGTTTATTGACTTTTGTCGATCTCGAGTCTCTCTCTTTCTCTATCTTTCTCGTCTAACACCGCGCGATTTTACTCTTTCCCCTCTCTCGCACGTTTACTTTTTATCTTTCATTCGTCGCAGTGTCGCTTGCACACGGGAAGATGAAACACAGAGACTGATTGCACAACCTGCGCAGTGAGACGCTGATTTTCATATCTTATGAAAATCGTTGTATTTCCGGGAACCTCTCGATATACTCTTTTATTCTCAACAATGCCAGCTCTATATTTCAGACGAGCGCGTTTCTAAAATATTCTTTTGCTGAAACAATGCCGTCATTGTTGAACAATTTTCATCTATTTAATCATTTCGTATTTTAAAATATAGTAATGACAATTAAATTATATGAAAAAAAGTAATCTTTATGGAACCAAATAAAATAGTATATTTTTATATAAGCAAACGCGACAGTATATTTGCTGGATTGTATCTGGTCATACATATCCGAACCTTTATAATTCAGAGCTTTCGTTTAAAGAGTACGGTGCCAATATCCGCAGCTTAATGCGATTTTCCCACATGATTATTTTTTACTTTATAATATTCATTTTGTTCGGTTTAAAATACCTATAAAATATTCAACGATAACAATTGTATTATAATTCTGGTTAAACAGAACGCAAAAATGTTATAAAAATCGTCTCGCTCATAATAAGCTGGGCATTCGGTAAACTTCAGAATCTTAACTAAAGCTCGTTTTTACCTTAATCAGCTTAGACTCCGCAGTAATTGGATAGTTTTCATGACACCGTTCGTGAAACTTGATGCTGATAAACAAAATTTATTCGCATTAATTCACAGCTGTGTAAATAATTGCCGCAACATTCTCACTGGCGTCGGAGCGGGCGCCTCCTCGCTTTATATTCCAGCTGAATCGTAATTGAAAACGTAAAGAAATCAAAGTAGGATGCAAGTTTTTCCACGGCCCCGAGACGACCTTAAGAATTGCAAACAGGTAGAACGCGCGCGCGACACCCGGCCCCGTATCACTATGTATATACTTCATTAATGCAAAAATCCGATGAGTTCTCCTAGCAGAGAAAAGAAGGGCGCGCGCTCGCGAGGTGAAATAAGTTTTCCGCGCGCGCGCTAAGCCTTTGATATCCTGAATTAGCATAAATTATGCACTCCCACAGTAACCGGAAATAATAATAATTCCACCGAGTCTCCGTCAATAAGTGAATAAAAGCTCCAGCAAAGACGCGCGGAGATTCCCGGGCTGTGAGAAATGAAAAATTTGCATTGGTGATTCCCAGTGTCGAGCGCGCGACATTCTATACATATATATATATACCCAACATAGCGCTTCTTGCCACATGCATTCCTTTCGCGGAAATACATTTCCACTTGCAGCTTCGATGTAATAACCAAATTCGTGTGCGTGTGCGAGAGTCGCTTCTGTATGTGTGTGTGTGTATGTCTGTCCATGCGAGAATTGCTACTCTCTAGGTATGTGTGTGTATGGCGACGACGACGATGTTTCGCAGTTACGAACCCGGACTTTTCTAGCCAATAGTTTCACCTCGTCTCATGTTTCAAGTATCTCTCACTCTCCTTTCGGCTCTGTTGCTCTGCGCACGTGACTGCGGGGGTCACGCGTTATATGTGTGCGAGAGAGAAAGAGCCGTTCCTCGGGAGACTTTTAGTTGCACGAAACGAAATTCTTTCCAATGTCTGTGTGCGTGAGAATTGACTTGGATCCAACGTGTATGCTCGAGACACTCTATGAAATACTTTCTGGCACTCCTGCACTCAGGGAACACTTTCGCGAAATACTTAGTTATGTTCGCTCTCCGATCCTTTTAATTCAACGTGACTTACTGAGTGTGAATGTGTTGACCTATCTTTCCGTTCTTCTTTTTATCTTTGTACAATTTAAGATATTTTCGAAAACCATATTTCATTCTTCTTTATTGAATGAGAAATGCATAGCACATATATTTATTATATATATTCTTCGCTTTACACATCAACAAATATCAACGATGTACAATTCTTTAATAATTTCCAAATCAAGTTTCCCATCGTAAGGCACCGACAGCCGGTTGTCCAGAAGACGAAGGATTTTCTGCGAAAGTTAAGAAATGCTCGGTCAAAGTTGGCGAAATAAGGTACAGGATATATCTGTATATACTAAAGAAGATGCATACCACATCTAGTCAGACAGTGACTCGTTATACTCGAAATCCATCTACTTGCGGATACGTAGATGTATTACACGTGTTATTTCACCAACTTTGGCTACATATCTCGAAAGTTTCTTCTCTAACTTGCAGAGTTAAGTTTTTCGTAATGAATTTACAGAATTTCACGGGTCATGCATTTATGTGTGTTATATTAAACATATCCTGGAAATCTTCACATTATAACACGTATACTATTTCAGTTTCAAAGAATAATTTATTACTGTTTTAATTTTGTACTTTACGTAATTAAAGCTATATTTGGAAAATAAAATTAATTTTCTCCAATTTCAGAATTCTGGGAAGATCATTTCAAATGTCGTTATCCTAATTCATCGTTAACCCCGTACAATAGTAAATATGAAAATTTCTGTACCACTAAGGAACGCTTAAATAAAAGTGACATGGCCTTTGAAAACCAATTGCAATTCGTCTCTGATGCAGTAATGGCATTTGGATATGCATTTCGGTAAATATTTTTAGATTTAATACAGTAACGGTCGAAGTTTTTGATGAAAAGCCAAGCTGTGATGCCATTTATAATCAGTATTAATTATTTGATCAGTCCGTTCCAATTTTGCCTCGCGATTTGATAAATAAATTATACTTGATTAGAAATCAGACGCAGAAGCGTGAAGAATTTAAATATACACAGTATCAAGAATGAGATCGATCAAAAACTGCGAACCGTTAAAGTGATCTCAATTTAGTATGCAATAAATAAAAGTTTAACAAATTTTGAACATTCTAATTGTCAGTGACATGCACAACGATCTCTGCCATGGAAAAGTAGGATTATGCGATGAAATGAAGCCCACAAAAGGAGAGGAGCTTTTAAAATATCTTCGAAGAGTGGATTTTAAAGGTATATTATTTTATAAATTGAATTTCATCTATAAATAAAGTAATATTAGAAGGTGACTGTTTTAATATTATAATATTCAAGGCCTCAGTGGTGATAAATTCAAGTTCGATAATAACGGCGATGGACCAGCTAGGTACAACATAATCCACTTCAAACAGACTTCTCCAGGCCAGTACAGATGGATCGTAGAAATTATTATTTCTCTTCAAAAATTCAATCCAACCATTAATTTTATCTCAAGTAATTAGCGTAAAAACTTGTCTCCCATTGTTCGAAAGTCAAAAGTGTTTTTCCGATTTACGCCCGAAAAGCCCATAAAGTATATAGAATAAAAAAAAAAGAGGTAAAAAGAATCGTTAAGTCACTCGGCCGAAGACCGCTATTAATAATAGATAAAAGCGCGAGCGCGCTTTCGCACCATTTTAAAAGTGGCAATTCAAGGGTGGAGCCTTTAAAATCGATCCTTTATGAATCGACGCCCCGTCGCGACTAAGACAACGAAGCACACTGTACTTTGGCTCGCGGCGCTCTGCGTCTCGCGTTTTCCGCGCTACACAATGGTAGTGAGAGAGGGCTCGCACTTTACATTGTACGTTAAAATAGTTTCTGATGTGCTGCAGAAGTCCAATTCCGGCTGGAGCACGCGCCACCGCCCGAGAGCGTATGCTCGTTACCCTGCGAACTCGGCCAGGCGAAGAAATACGTCGAAGGGGAGAGCTGCTGCTGGCATTGCTTCAATTGTACTCAATATCAGGTTGGTAGTGTTGCCGTCCCTCCGACGACAGAGGCGCGGGAAGGAAGATAGGTCGAGGGAGAGGATGAGACACGAAGGAGGATAAAAAGACAAAAAGAGAGGGCAAGAAGGGAGGGACGGGGGGCGTCGATGGAGCCTCTCACGCGGCGCTACCTCCGTCCTCCTTTTCTTTCCTCATTCTTTGCGCCTTCTGGGGCTCTTCGAGTTTCATCGACCGGCTCCCTTTGTTACTCGTAATCAACCACGAAACGGTGAAACTCCATCGGTCGACTTTTTCCCCCTTTCTCTCTCTTATCCCTTTTCTCCAGCTGCATCTCCGAGAAAGTGGCACGCGCGCGTTTATGTGTATACAACTTTTGTCTTCGCGGTAGTAAGTTCAGCGATGCGCGAGCGAGTAAAATGCCTTGCGTTCGCCGTACTTCGCAAGATTGGGACAAACGAATCGAAAATTTTTGAAATTTCTTCTAACTCGCCTGTCTTTTTCAACGCTGCTTCATCTTGTTAGACACTCGCGAAATTTACTTTACGACAATAGCTTGACCCAATTCGGGCGCGCTGGAACTTTCATGCGGTTTTTAACTTTTTTTTTTAACGTCGTGCTCCTGTTACGCACCAAAACATTGTTTGAAAAATCAAGAATTAGGGCGGCCGAGGAATTTCTCGCTTTCAAATTTTTTTCAGTAAGAGCGGGTTCAAGTCTCGCTTTTTCCGCTAGCGCGCTTTTATAACCGTTATTTATTTTTGCCAACCGATCGGTATATATTCTGGAAGTACTTTTCGTTTGACATTTTTCTAAAATGACGAAACGAAAAGTGCCCCTCGTTTCGCAAATAACGTAATAATTATAAATACATCCCGACGTGAAATTGAAAATTTCCTTTAGGAAAGACGATATTGAACGTACTTTCATATATTACACTGATCACAAGAGCTGCATGCCTGCTGGGTATAATAAACACATAAACATCGCAGATGCGAATAAATAATTTACCTTGTGTTTGTGTGTGTGTGCTGGCAGATACGAAAACCAGATGACGAGACGCAATGTATCGATTGCCCCGAGGGTACAGTTCCTGACGAGACTCACTCATACTGTCGGGACATACCGGAGGAATTTTTAAAGTTGGAGAGCGGCTGGGCGATTGGCGCCATGTCTCTCTCGTCGACCGGAATATTGGTAATAAAACTTTTTCATTCTACGGCGACCGTGTCGTCGACGAAATTTTACTATCGGCTCGTAATTTACGAGAGACCTTCTTACTGTTATATAACTACGGTTTGTGTGTCTGTTCGCAGGTGACGCTGTTCGTGGGTGGTGTGTTCCTGAAGCACAACGACACGCCCGTCGTACGGGCATCCGGTAGAGAATTATCGTACGTTTTATTGTTGGGAATACTTCTTTGTTACTTAGTCACATTTGTGCTCGTGCTTCGGCCCACGGATATCGTCTGCGGGACTCAAAGGTAAGATATCATCTTTATACGCTTATCGGAGGTAAAATATGAATTCTCTCCGCCACGATAACTATATAATTAATACATTATTATATGAAACTCAATTTTTATATGCTAAAGAAGTTCAAAGCAAACTTATCCAGGAAATGAACCTCATTAACCGACTATTTAGAATATATAATTAAACCGAAGTAGATTCCATTAAACTCCTGATTGAATCACTTGATTGTGCAACCGCGGGTTAATGGTACCTCGCTATTTCCATAAGCTTTACAATTTCTCAGTCAGAAACTATATACCGTCTGCGAGTCTTGCTTGATCGGTCAGAAAAAGAGAGAAAATTTCTCGAAAGCCCTCCTGTTATCTCGTAATTACGTATACGAAATTGAAGAAATGTTCGGCTAAGCGCAGCCGACTTAATTCCAGCTACTTAGCGGGAAAAAGTCCAGAAGCTAGAGTAGTAACGAAAATAAGCGCGCACTAGATACAGCCATGAAATTGAAATAAATTCTCGAAATTTCCTTCCACCGGTTGATTAAAAATTTCCCCCTTGGAAAGCTAGCCTCTGGCCACTCCCGAAGTTCATTAGGCGATAAGAAGCTGCGCGCAGCGACGAAAAAGAGAAGAAGGAGAAGAAAAAGAAGAGCAACGACTACTTACTACTTTCGGGCTTTGCAGGTTCGCGGCGGGCTTCTGCTTCACAGTGGTCTACGCTGCACTCCTGACCAAGACGAACCGGATCTCGCGGATCTTCCGGGCGGGCAAGCACAGTGCCAAGCGACCCTCGTTCATCTCGCCCCGCTCGCAGCTGATAATCTGCTCGATGCTCGTGTTCGTGCAGATCCTGATAAACGGCGTCTGGATGGTGATCGACCCGGCCCGCGCCATGCACCACTATCCCAGCCGCGAGGACAATCTGCTCGTCTGCAACAGCTACATCGACGCGAGCTACATGATCGCTTTCACTTACCCCATCATCCTGATAATCATCTGCACCGTCTACGCGGTTCTCACGCGCAAGATACCCGAGGCTTTCAACGAGAGCAAACACATAGGTAAGAGATGTAGATACACACATCCCGGGCCCGCATTCGTGTTTTGTATATAAACTTGATTGGTTATTGATGTGAGGGCCTTCTCTTGGAGGGGTGGAGAGTATCGTCGTATATATAGGGGAGGAAAAAACACCCTTTGTTTCGCCTTTCCTCCCCACTGGTACTTTGCCCGTAATCGGCTTCCGGGAAATTGAAAGAGATGCGGTAGACTTCCGAGCTGAATCATTTTCTAGTGCACACAAAATTAAATGTTTATTGCCGTGGCTACGCGCGCTCAATTGTATGAATAAATTTTGCGTTAGACTAGAGAAGGGGAGGATTAGGGAAATCACGAAGCCTTTTTCGGGGCAAAGGAGGGAGGAGTGTAATTTCACTTTGATTTTAGTGTTATGAGGGATTATTCGACGAAATGATTGCCTGCTAAAAAAGTGTGTTAGCATTAATGACATTGGTGTTTTTTATTTTTCACATCGTTAAAGAGAGACCCTAATAAACGCTTCTCTTTTTCGTGTCATTTATTGAATATTATCTTGCAAATACTGCGTATTATTGAAGAATGAATATTGACTTATTCAAGAGCCGCGATGCCCAATCAAATATTAAAATAAATGTATTCATGCGCGTTTATTGATTTATTCATCAAGTTATAAAGTCTAAAGCCAACTATTAAGCTCTATTCTCTGATTAAATTTTTTGCAGCTAATTATTTATATTCAGTAAATTTATTCATACAAACTGCATGTTTGAGTACACAGTGGCATGCATCAATAAGCAATATAATAAGATCTTTTATTTAGTATAATACTTCAAAAAGCGCAATAAAACAAGCAAATTAATTGAAATGAATAGTACTTTTGAAGAATATCTTTGTGTGGTTTGAGTACGCTATTATTTACGAATAAATTATTACTACGCAGTGTTCTAGTATTTTAATTATACTAGCAAGATTCAAGCGTGCCTTATTTTTCTATTCAGAATGCTTTCAAATCAAAACTTTAAAATATGACCTTTTTTGTTTATTAAAAGGCATCAACTTTTTACATTTTGATTTTTGGAGTAAATTTTAAATTTTCACTTTAAAGTAGAATACAAAATTTTAAATTTCGAATTTCCATGCCGTATCGCCATTATGTATTTGACAACCAATCAAATCAGTATAATTGTGATGAAAAATTTTATCCATCACTTTTTTTTTAAAGAAATTACTGATACTAAAGCTCATGGCGAAATATCATTATCTCAATTTTCAATATTGGAATGCACTTTAAATTGAATTCGATATGATATGAATGATATTTACATATTCATCTACTACGAATATATAAATTATTAAATAACGTACAGTGGCGTCAATTTGTAGCTGAATTGTCGAAATTTAATATTTATTATATTTGTATGTGCCTTTAACAAATTGTATCATACGTAACATATATTCTTTCACAAAAGTACGTCATAAAGTAATGTTCGCTCTGGGGCGGTTGCATTTTACGAACCGAAAACTACTATTTATTCCTTCTCAATATTTAAAATTATTTATATTTATATTTAATAACGAGTTTATATAACTTTGTGCAATATTATATTGTTACGTGCGAAGGTTTTCCTATAGATAAGTTCAGCCGCGTAAATATAGACGAAGTTGTGGATTAGCGCTCAAAGCATCGAGAAAGCTTGAAAGTGCGACCCGGTGAAATCCTTGTCCTCGAGGGAAGCAGCAAAAAAAGTCTGGAGAACTGCAAAGTCTATGCGCAGTTAACCCCCACTTAAACATCATTAAGGAGATGAAAGAAATAAAGACAAAAGGATAAAAAGCAACATTTCAAAGAATAACTATACCAAAAAACCGATATGAGGTGGTTCAATCATTCCACGAGCACATTTAAACTATTGTATTCATGTATACATAAATAAATGTATACATTTTTTATGAGTACATAAAAATACTCTCTGTCCACTGTCTTACTTGTAAACCAGCTTCTCCAGGTGAGAAGCTTCTGAGCCCGGATACTAGCGGAAGCGCCCTCACACGTAACAATATATATTCTTCGTTATTATTAAATAAAAACTAATCTTACTTGCCTTCAGAGCGCTCCTGCTCTCTGTGATTTGGATTTTAAATGCTTCGAAAATTGAAATGAAATCAGCAAAAAAACATTTCAACAGCATAGTAACGAGAAAAAGCTTACATTAACATTAAACTGCCCCAGAGTTATCGTTCACTTGCTTTTTTGCACATCACGAGAGTAACAAAAGTTACCTTGAAATAATGAGAATCTCGCCTGAAAATTAAAATGTTTCAGAGCCCGCGCGTGCTATCAAGACTTTTATAATGAGGGCGCGTAAACGTTAATGTATGACTATTTTCGTGGCTTTACTACTTGCTTTACGCTCATATTCCTGCGGCCAGCAGCTGCAAGATAGCGCCGGGAAAAAGAGACGCTGTAAACTTTATATTAACTGTTTCTTTTTTTGCAGGTTTTACAATGTACACAACTTGCGTGATATGGCTGGCCTTTGTGCCGCTCTACTTCGGCACGGGCAATCACGTCGCCTTAAGAATTACCTCGATGTCCGTAACTATCAGTCTCTCGGCCTCCGTGACCATTGCTTGCCTCTTCAGCCCGAAGGTAAATTATAAAGCTCAGATGCGCCTGACGCCTTACTCCGGGAAGTCTCATGTACTCGTGGCCTCTAATTCTCGCGCGAATTTTAAGCCGCCGCCACCACCGCAGCCAAAGTTTATTTGCGATGCGGCCTCGCCTCGCCAACCTTTCTATATACATATGTATAGAGGAATAAGAGCAATTCTCCAAACATTCCTTCAGTTATATAAATTTAAAGTGTATAGCATTTTGCAGTAAAGCAGAGAGATTTACGTTAATTTAAATATCAATAGCCCGCGCTTACTCATCAGACGCGCGCTTCTGATGTCATTCAGTGGACCGTATTTTTCCAGAGTATTATATTATATATCTTTGCTAGTCCTCCAATTATTCTTTTTAATATTCATGCTCTATACCCCCGGCACAAAGGAAGCGAATCCTTGAATATTATTTCCATGATTAAAGAAACGATAACGTCAAAGAGAGAAGAAGGGGGATTGAAATTAAACGCACTCCCCCAGAATATTGCCAGTAAATTTCGGAAAAATCAAGACCTCCCGACTCCGCGTGACTGCCGAAAAAGAATTTCATTGAAAGTAATAGCTTCCCCCGATAAGTTCCGCCGTGTGTACAGTACGCAACGGGGAAAAAGCTTTTCGTCGTCGCTTTTTCCCATTGTTTCCGCGAGCCGAGTTGTCGATCCACGCCGGCAATAAAAGAGAGCGCGGTTGGTCGAATTGAAAAGCGTCAATTTCGAGAGTCCGTCTCCCTCTCAACTCTGGCTATATACCTATACGTCTGTCTCGCAGTTGTATATCATCCTGATACGGCCCGAGCGCAATGTGCGCCAGAGTATGATGCCCAACAGGCACAGCACGACCAAGAGCTCAGCGGTGACGGGCACCAATGCGTCGAGCATGATGGCGCCGATCACCCTAACTGCCGTCACCTGCGATCAAAACAAAACCGTGCAGAAGCACGTCACCACCAAGATGGATTGCTCGACGCAAAGCGAATGTGAGTATCTGCTTTCTCTCTCTCTCTCTCCCTCCCTCTCTCTCTCTCTCTTTTGATTTACACGCGCCGTTGGCTTTCAATGCGCATCGCTTATTATACTGCTTGATAATTCATGTTCGGAGCTACATATCTACTATAGCATCCAAATTTAGTATGCGAATTTCCATAGCGCGACTCCTCCTCCCGCGTTCTTTGCTTTATGCATTTTCTTCCGTAAAACTGATTATAGGAAAATCAAAATGAAGCAGTGACGTTATTTCATGATCCGCGTGTAAAAATCAAAGTTACTTTGCAATGGACTTGCCTTTGAGTTTGTGCATAATTTTATTGTTTTGATTTACTTCTTTGATTCATTTGTTTTAAATAAGTTTAAAAAGATTCAGTTATAAAAAAAAACAAGTTATTTTCATTTCTATGAAAGAAAAATCGTACTTTAATGTATTTATGCACAATTTGTATAGCACCGTAAAAATCTCTTTTTGATAAATCGAATATAAATTGGAGCACGAGCGCAAAGCCCGACTTTCCATATCAATGGAAAACCGCAGCCGAGCAAATTTTCCAGCGCAGAATGATTGTGATACGGTTAATAGGCTCCGGATAAATCATTGTGCAGCGACAAACGAATCATTCGACTGCGATATGCTTTTATCCCGCAAGCTCCGTCGTGTATCGCGCAAGTTTTTTCTCCCTTTTTCCAGTTCGCTGAAAATCCACATATCAGGCTCGCTTGCTTCCTGCATGAACCCTTCGATGTATTGCTCATTGTTGCGAAGGGTTTTTTTTCATCCTTCTCTTTTTCCATTTTTCGTTCAGATTACGAGATGACGACGGTACGGGAGTCGCAGAATGGTAAACCGAAGGCCTCGCTGGTCTCGACTGCAACGCAGACCCAGAACAATAATAATAAAGCCGATGCGAAAGAGGCCGTCAGCGGCAATAACGAGACATCGACAATGACGACGGAGGGGGAGAGCGTGCCATCGGCGAAATTGATGAACAACTCGAAAATAGGCAACGGACCCTTAAACCAGAACGACGTGTCTTTGTAGCAGGAGGAGAAGCAGGAGGAGAAAGACGAAGAGGAATCCGCCAGCAGCGTCGTCGGAGAAACAATCAAGAACGCTTGTTGAGCGGACAAGCGCCTGCCGTGCAAACGTATATACATATACCCGCGTACACAAACACACACGAACAAGCCCCGACTCACATGTTCACACAAGGCAGCAAGTATATATTTGAACAGCAGATTCGATCTGCGCGTCTCATTAGGAGAATAATGCGAGATAATACAATAGATTTTAAGCGGAATTTCGATTAAAAATTATTCCGGAATCGTCAGAGATAGATATGGAACTGCACGAAAAATAATTTTAGTACGTTCGACTTTTTTATCACAGAAATTTGTAAATTAACTTCAAATCTCGTGAGAATTCTGTAAATATATATACGTTTTATTTGAAATTTACGCACGTCGCCGACTAGAACACGTAATTTTAAAGGTATTCACATTTCACTGATTTTATAAAATAAGAATGCTATAGCAAGGCATAGCAAACGATATCTCTCTCTGATTGAAAAAATAAAATAAAGACTTACTGATCACGAGCGGGTGGTAATAAACATGCCAATACTTCGTACTGGTCAAATATACGTAAAAAAATACAATATTGTAAAAATTGATGTATAGGTATTTACATAAGTACATGTACGAATTTATAATAACAGTTTTCAAAATCACTCGTCTTCATGTTTGTAAATACGTCATGATATATTTATCGAGGTTACCAACATTTTGTCGCTTAGTCTAATAAATACCCACGATTTTATTAAATTAATAAATATGTATAATGGTCTATTAAGATGCGGAATCGTACGCACTTGAAAATATATGAATGTTATTATAATTTTTTTCCATATTTGATTTTCGAACGAGGTGGTATATGGGCAAATCCATAATACTTTTAACTATTGTGTGACTTTTTTTTAAGGGCTGCTATTAACCTGCCGTGCTAAGCACATAAACGAGACTGCAGGTGTAAAATCTTCAATTTTTACGTAGAAAACCAGTCCAGTAAACCATATTAGTGTGCCACGCAGGCCGCAGCCTGGCGATGAACAAAAATTTCCAAAAAATTCCACTTTTTGTCACTCTCGAAAAGATCTTTTTTAGACGGTTTTGTGCATCCGTAGGCTGCGACATGCGTGGTACAGTAATATAAATTACAGGCCTGGTTTTCTACGTTAAAATTTAAGATTTTACATCCAGTCTCGTTTATGAGCTTCGCAGATCGTGCTAATAGCAGCCATAAATTACTTAAAAAAAAGTCTCACAATCAATTAAAAGTATCATGGATTTGCCAATATATATAAATGAAACGACAAATTTCTAAAAGTGAAAATCATCCATCATTTTGCAAACCGTAATAATTCACTTCTAATGGTTACAACGAAATACTCTAAAGAGATAAAAGATTATCTTTCACTTTTAGGAATCCAAGGATCTGCTATGCTTTTCACAGTATTTGTGAGAAAATGTAATTGTTTCTTTATTAAGTTATTATAATATATAATAAATATTGTAAAATATTTATCAAAGTTTCACGAAAAAATAAAAACGACTACGAAGATATTTATTATGACAATGAAACAATTGTATTAATTATAGGTATATTGATGGCTGAGCGGAACAAGATGCAATCTCAGCTGAGGCTCACAAAACATAATTCTATCTCAGATGCGTTTTTCTTTAATCAAATTTTGTATAGTATAAGAGTAGCCTGCGCGCCTCGATTAAAATACTATTTCTACTAAATCAGTGTCTCAAATCATCAGTCATAAAAATTTATTGTAGCTATTCCAATATGAGTATTGCAGATTCATGCCTAAATTTTTTACGATTTTCGGAGACACCGATTTTGTAGAAATAGTATTTTAATCGAGGCGCGCCTTGGCTGAGATTGCACCTTATTTTGCTCAGCCATCGAGATAATAATTATTATAAATGGAAAGAAATATTTTATTGGAGTCAAAATAAAATAGACATTTTTTTAAAATAATTCTTTTGTTTTGTAATGGTGTGTGTATATATATTATATATATTTATATCTCTCGTTACTGAAAATGATATTGATATATTGAAATTTTATATGCATTAAATTGTTTTTTGTTTTAGTGATATACAATAGTAAATATACCAATCACAACTCTATATTGTGCATTTAAGATTTTTAAATTGTAAAATTAAAATTATTGCGTTTATAATGGACATTTTTGTTAACATATCACACAAAAACTAGTTTCTTTAACGAATCCTACGGCAATGTTTCAACGCAGGCCTAAAATAATTCAAACGAATGATGAACGAATGGTGAAGACGATTGTTTGACTTTGTTAAAATTGGTCAGTTTCATATTAGTAATAAAACTCGCTACTTACAAGCCAAAATTAACAAAGTCAAGAATTTTCTCTTATTGTTACGCATAATTTAAAGTGATATTTTGTAAATATTAACTAATAATGATAATGTATATATGAAAGTTCGATTATTTCTTGCGCATTCGCTTATAGTCATGGCTTTTGGTAATTAAATAATTAAGTAAAATATTTTGTATGATATCGAACATTTTTATATGAAAAACTTGAATGCACAAAAGCGATAATATGTGCTTCGTTGTAAATACTTCTATTAATAATTAATTCGTATCGAATTCGAATGTAACAATTTGAAATGCTAGGTTTACTAAGATAATAAGATATCTATGTTTATTTACAAATTCCTTGATTTATTCGAATAGAACAATTAGTTTAGCATTATAATAAAAAATGAAAGTTTAATATAATCAATAATAAAATTTGGAAACCAAACGCCATATTGAACGTAAAACGAAAATTTGACAAATTTACATTAATAATGCGAAATATCTTGGAAAGATAAAAAAATAAATGTAGATGATGTACATTTTAATTTTAAGAAGATAAAATATATAGAAAAATATACATGTTAAAGAATACCCGTAATTCAAATTCAAATATTTAATTAGCTACATAAATAATATTAGTGGAAACGAAAGTTTTAGTCAAGCAGTTTCAACGAAAATAAATGTTTTTCTCTTGACTTTCGATTCTACTCTGCAGACTGTAGGAATTGCAAATGATAGTAATTTTTTAAAGCAGCAGCATTATAGTTAGCGATTTTTTAATTCAAATATATCAATTATTTTAAGATACATTTTCCGAGTAAATATATTTTTTTTAAAGTACAAATGATTGTCTTTTCGTCTGTTTATGTCATATTTTTGTCGTATGTACAAGTAAACCAGAATTCGTTTACGCACAATTTACTGACAAGTTTTAAAAAGGAATTTTCGAAATAAATTAACGTCATCATAATATGACAGGATTCTAAAAACAATTGAAAATAAATGTTTATAAAATATAACTATTACATAGTACAAAAATATGACATAAATATATACAAATATGTATCTATTTAAATACAGAAATTCAACTGAAGTTGTATGTTTAATTTTATAAAACTAATTTTTACGAAAAATAAGAAGGCTTTTTTGATAGGTTTTGAGTATATTTGAGCCCTCTACTCTTAACCTTTAAAAACTTTGAGCAATAATTGTTGTTCTAAGTCATTAAGAAGCCTTGTCTTATTTTTTAATTAATAGCTTTTTTAACGTTGCATTGGCTTTATCTAAAAATGTAAATAAATTTATAAACAACATTGTACATAATCACTAAAAATTCATATGTACAGTAATATATTACTTTAAATAGATTGAATAAATAAATTGTAAAACGCCAAATTACTTATTTTAATAGTTTCAGGTTTTGTTTGTTATATTATTTTATGTGCATAAGTTATAAATATGATGTGACTAGATTATCATTTATTCGAGTTTCGAAATGTCTATTTAACTATATCTCAAAATAATGAAGTTATAGGTATATTGTAAATAAAAATTTCAAAGAAATGTACTTACCATTATATATTGTTTATGATATAAATAAATATAAGAATCAGCAAATATTATTATTGTAATATGTAAGTTTATCGTATGCGCCAATGATATAGTTCAATCTATTAAAAAAATGATTTTCAAGTGGTAAAGTTACCCGGATATGTAAAAAATGATTGGTGGATGTTTAAATTGTATGCGCTACTCTATATTAGGCTTAAAACTCAAAAAATGATGATTGTGTTATGTTAAATGCATTTGAACAAGAAATAAAAGATTTAATGCTAAATGGGTGCTGTCATTTCATACATTAATTTCCTTCAGAAAAATCTTCCATATTTAACAAAATCATAAATATGTATATTAACAGAATGAAAACTAATCATAATCTATGTATTTAAAAATATATTTTGAAAATATATATGAATCACGAATTAGTTAACATATCAAGAAAATTTTAATCTTCGCACATTTTATATTTTTATTATTGACAAGAAGGACCAGGTGAATAACATAAGATTACATCTTTGTAAAATAAATTAGCATTTTATTTTACCTATAACACATAGTTTCAAACAAATCATTTTTCATCTTAAATTTTAATCAGTGTATCTCGTGAATAGGTGAACATTAACAAAATTATGAGAGTCAAAAATAAATATTCAAGAAAAATTTGTAAAAAAACATTTATTCATCTTATTCAAAATTAACTAATACGATATTAATATCATAAAACAAATAAGCTCATTAGAGTTGAACTCTATTATCTAAAGAATTTATTTAATCTGTGTTTTTTTCTGGCCTGATTTTACTTTGTTTTGCTATAAAAAATGATGATTCATTACAAAATTTAGATTTATTATATATACTTCTTAAAGCAAAAGGTACCTTTTTGGATTCTACATTACAATAAGCCAATATTATTTTATCATTATAAAAACATTTCAAATACAACCTAAGTACTCTTATAAAACATATTTCACTGAATCGTCGAGGTAAGCTTTTAACAGCAGAATTCTCTGTTATCTGACTAAGATACACGCTTTCTTAATCATACAGTTGGCATTATTCAATGTAAACAAACAGCAGAACGAATCTAAGGAGCATTTTGGGTCTTCCAGAACTTACCGCTCCCTTTAATTCCTCTTCCTTTCACCTGTTTCTTCTTTGCATCTGGTGGAACAGGCAAAGCTTCTCGACACGATTCATTCCCACTTGTACCAGAGCCACCAGCAACCATATCTGCTTCTTGAACTCCACCCGCACCACTTTGAGCTACAAGAGTCTTTTTTATGTTTGCAATCTGAAAATGATCAAAAATTAGATTTTATCCTTAAAGACAAATTCTACTAGTATGATTATTAAAGAGAAACATTGAAGCAATTTTAATTATTTGCTGGAAAGTTTCACTCTTTAAACATAATAATTGTAATTTTTTTTTTTTTTTTTTTTTTTTTTTTTTTATAAAAATTACAATATTTATTATTCCTACATTATAAATAGAAAATGTACAATATTTCTAAGTACTAAAATATAATTTAATGTTTAAACTGCGTTAAGTAAGGCACTAACATCTTGCTGTATTTTATCTTTGTGATGTGTTGCTCTCTGTTTTTCTGCATTTGCTCGAACAACTTGTTGCTCAATACATTCCAAAATTGTATTACACCCTTGTCCCCATTCAGCCAACATTTCAGCAACAGCACCAGTATCACCAAGCCTAACATCACGTCCTAAGCCAGCATAATCCACTTCTAGCTGAGAATTCTTTTGATCCAACTTTCCATGTATAATGTCAGCATAGATTGCTTCAATTATCAAATCTTCTAAGTCTCTAACATTTTTAATATCTAATTCTTCCAAAAGAACAGAATAAGGTATGCACTTTGACTTGGTTGCTAGTGTTACAATTGTCAGATGTTGAAGTTTCTTCTTCTGCACAGGTGTCAGTTCAAGTAGTTGGCTTTTGTTTGCGAGATACTGTTTGTATGTTCCATAAGCAAAAAGATTCAAAGTATTCCAATAAGCTGCATGCGGGCCATGCTCTAACTCCTTTATATTAGGCATGTCTATCAGCTCGCCAAATACATGAACCCCAGGAGTTTCGACTGCCTGCTTAATTAATTCTAAGGCAGCTGCACCTTTTGCAGTTTTTGCTAGCAACACGAATTGTTCTAATGGATTACTACCTGACTTTTCAGTAGTGGTTGTTGCGGCAGTTTCATCTGTATCCGTCATCTTTGTTCTAGAAAAAGAAAAGAAAAATAATTGTCAATGATAAAAGACTAGTTTATACTTATAGGTTAGGTATGATAAATTGACACAAACTCTTCCACAAAATTCCTACTTATTTGTTTATATTTCTTTAATCGTTTATTCTCAACAATTTATGAAATTACCTTATTAGTTAACAATTATCTGCCAAAAAAGCCACAGCAATCTTTTCAAAACTAGTCTTACTCAGGATTTCGCTTCCGAATGAATTGACATCGCCGTCATGTTTTGTCTATCTTTCAGGGAGACTGTACATAGGGTTGCGTCGCTGTGTCGCAGGACGCCATGTGTTTACTGCCGGCAGACTACGTTCCTGATTGGCTATAGCGAGGCTATATAGTATATAGTCTTTAAAAATCCACCAACCAACGACGCTAGTTACGCATGGTGTATGGGTATCCTATATAGGGCATCAAGAACATTCAAGGAGCAAAGCGACGCCGCGCTCATGCACAATACAGCACAACCTCCCTCAAGCTGGTCGACAAAACTATATAATGTTTTCTGTTATACCGACGCAAACGACTCTATCGGTAAGGCACACACGTTCAACTTTGTCAATTATCAGTAATGTGCAATTCTTCTTCTTCTTCTTCTTCTTCCGCTTTATTGGCCGTGGGTTGTAATGTGCAATTGATGCCACCATAGTGGTACACTTTCAAATTCTAACACGTCGAACAAAACAATTGTAAAAAATAGTAAAAATTTATACTTATCATTAATATACGTTTCCAGATATTTATCAAAATTAATAAATTATAAATTATTCACTTTATAAATAAAAATAAAATAATTAGCATAAGAAACTTTATAAAATAAATAGAAATACTATGAGGTAAAGGAAGCAGTACTGGGACAAAACCAATTTTAGATTTTTGTTTTACAAAAATGTTGAATAACCGTCTCTTTTTCAAATCATAATCAACAATCTAAAAAAAATCGTATATTATATAATTGTAAATTTAAAAATTAAAATTAATACTAGAAGAAAGGAGTTTTAATTCCCTTTTTTTCAAAATTGAAAATTTTTCGAAAGCTATATGGTAGTTTGAATTTGAGCAAAGAAAATGCACTGAAATATCAGCGAAATGAAGAAGCATATATTTGCGATTTTTTAGTGCATTTGCGCCCCGCGCAGAATTTCTGGCTGGAAATCGGACTGGAGTATTTACGTTGACTATTTTCGGGAGTACTTTATTTTTCTAAACTTTCTATTTTCATGAGAAACACAGGAAGGTAAGGAAAGGTAAGGAATTAATGATATTATCAATATTTCACCGATCAAGCTTTTATTCCTTTTTTTGTTGTCATGCAAAAGGTTTTGTTGATTGATGACATAGATGGCCTTATTCGCTGCCAGTGTTGACAAGCAATTACGTTTAATGCTTTAATCGGAAATTCAAGAAATTAATAAATGTTCTACCAGATTAAGTAAATCCATTCAACGATACCATCAATAGAAATACATCTTAACTTTTAACATAAAAAAACTTTATTTCCAATTCTCATTAAAATCAAAATGGAACGATTCACATTTCACAAACGAAAATTTCACGCGCTCTTATTAAAAACCTATATTTTATCTGTAAACAAAGTAAAGTTATAATTTATTTAAAAAAGTCTTATGAGTTTCGGTCGTCGACGTGTTTCACGCCTTCGCGAATCTCTTGCCGTGGCTGAGTCTCACGATAAACGTTCGAATCTGCATGGGCTCGAGGCGCGCGACCATCGCGTCACCACCTTCAGCGCGCAAACTGCTGGTCTTGTTATTGATGGGCACCTCGTTCGTCTCAGGCTTCCACTTGAGTCGCTGCATGTCCTCCTTCCACTGGTTTCCACCGAGCGACGTCTCATGAACAGATTGAACAGTGAAGCCGGAGAACAAATCCTAAAAGAATAGTTGAATGTCATATTAGATGTTCATGTGAAAGTCGCTTATTTTGTTCTATAGAAATATAAAATAACGAAATATCGTGAACCCTATGCTTTGTTACTTTACTTACAAATGTTCGACAACAAAGATCAGTAATTATAGTTTGACTAAATTTCTTTAATAAGTTAGTTTTGTTTTATCTTTAAAAAGTTTGCTAACTAAAACCATAAAATATTGAACGTACCTTTAGATCAACTTCGGTAGGAACAGAATACTTCGGCGACTCGTTCTTCTCAAACATATGTTCCAATCTCAACAAGACTTCTCCATCCTTCCACGGTTCCAGCGTTAGGATTCTCACGTTCCTTGGCAGTTTCTTAATCCATCCGTCATCCTATACAAAAAATATCATTTCTAAACATCACCTCTTTCGGAAGCTTTAATTCCTGATTCGATCACATATCAATAACTCACCCTCATTTTGTAATATTCGTTCCACTCCTTGAACGAGTCGAGTATGGGTGTGACGAAAATCCAAGGTCGTAGCGCGAGTTCGACCGCCAGTTCCTTCTCCTTCAGAATCACCTCATCGAGATCGGTGAGGCTACCGCCGAGAAGGTAGTGCTGGCCTCGGGCCACGAGACCCTCGCCGTACGCGGATTCATTGAGAGCTTCACCGACGCCGAAAGCATCGTCCTTGAGTAGCCGTCGGTGGACCTGAATGAAAGTTGAGAGAATGTCAATTTATTGTATCATTAAAGTAGACAATATTAAATTTGCTAGAGGAAATACAACTAACTGTTTTTATTTTCGATATTGTCGATATAATTTTTCACAAAAGTTAGGTGAAATGGCTAATCAGACCATATAATTTTGGAAGATTTAATTTGTTGTTTTCCTTTTCCTGTTAATTATTTAATTCTATATAATTTTCGCCACGCTCAGCACGTATAATACTCTTACTTTTTTCGTATGCTAGCTAAGTGATATTCAGTACTTATTCCAACCAAAGCCGATCTATTGAATTCAACACTCACCATCAGTTCGATCTCACCATCCTTGAGACTCGATCCACCCTGTGCCCTGTCTGTGAGGGCGCTCAGTCTGCTCTTCTCGTCTTTAATAGAGATCTTGGCCGTCACTGGGTAATAGTTTCCAGAGATTGGCTCCTCGAGTTTCACCTTCCAGGTTGGCCGGTAGTTAACCTTGCGTTCCAGCATGTCGCGACCGTTGCTGTCCGTGTAGAAGACACCCTTGTTGTCGACGTTACTCGTGTACTTGGTGATTATCTCCTTACCGACCTTGTCGCTGTGGTAAACAAGAGAATTGTTGTATAGTAGAGTCAGCAAAGTGAGTTTGAGATAGAGGTAAGAAGATATGATCGGCTTACTCGACAGGAATGGGTCCAACGAGCCAATCGAACTCCACATAGTCCTTGCCGTTGTAGATCCTGACCACTTGGCTCACCCAGTCATTTATTTTCTGATGAATCTCCTCGACCAGAGGTCCTGTAACGATTAATTTCAAATGCGTATACATAATTTAATTTTTTTGCATAGTCTGATAGCTTTTATACAACGTGATTTATGTCCCTTTTCATTAAATCTTTGATTACTCTTCGTAATGTAAGCCATCTACAGCGAGATAACATTTTCTCAATACACTAATTCCCAACCCGACCAAAGAATCCCATAACCATACCCTTGAAAATCTGATAGGTGCTAGTTTTTGGAAGGTCCTTCGTGTGGTTCTCCTTCGGTCTGAAGATGTAGGCACCGGAAGAACGATTGGCGAAAACCTTGTTGTTGCCCTCGGCGCCCTCGTAGAACTGGAAGGTCTGCTCGAAGTCCAGTCGTTGAGGCGTCTTCAGCGAGTGCACGTGCACGCGGCCATCCGCGTCCACACTGATGTCGAACAACTGCACAAAGTGAATAAAATGATAGCTTACAGCAATCGATACTCTATAGCAAAAAAATATACACAATAATCGAGCTACATACATCACCGCCCATGGTTTGATGGTTTGCCTGGTCAGCCTGATATCCCTCGTACTCGTCGCGCTTGGCGTCGATGTAGAACGACTGGTAGCCGAGTGGAGAAATGTCCACCGCCTGGAAGACGAGCTCGCGCGTCGCCTTGCTCACGCGACCAGGGATCTGTTGTACGGCTTCTGGGATCGGTACCACTTGCGTCACAAGGGTCTTGCCGGTGAAATCACGAACTCGATAGGAGATCCCGGTCACGGGCAAACGCACGTAGGTCGTCAGAGGTTGACTGGTCGGGTTGTACACTGTGACAACGAACTTGGAGTTCTCGGACGAGGGCTCGCACTGGCTGATGTTCAGCAACAGGCACGACTCGAACGTCGGGGGTTTCGGGATGTCCTGCTTCAGCGCCCATTTGCTGTTAGCATCACAACCCATGATTCATCGTTAAAAACGGATGTTACGCGCGAAATCAAGGAATGCGCCTGGGATATTATTTAATGTGTGACTTACTTCATGGCCTTCGAGGCGATATGCGCGCCATTTCTGATACTATGATGCAGCAATCGCGCGTAATCTTCAGCGACGTGCTGCTTCTCCGTACCAGTGACGGCGTCGTGATGCTGCATGACGCCCATCGACTCGCGGAAGAGCTGGAGATTTTTGGTGTCGGGCTCGTTGGTAAGGACCGAAAGCTGCTTGGCCACCTGCAGGAAGTTGTTGCCCATGCGCTCGAAGTACTTGAGGGTGGGTCTGGACGAGAAATAGCCCGTCCAGAAGGCGTGGGGGTCGCTCGAATACGGGAAGAAGTCGTCGGTCTTCGTCGGCCAGCTGAGGTTCTGCTCGTTCAGCGCCTTATGGTAGCACGAGGGCGTCGAGTAGAAGGCCTGGTAGTCAGAGCCGTTCCTCTCGTTCAGGTACCTGGACGTGAGGCATTGATATTTGTGGTTACGTACTATGTACATAGATAGGTAGAGAATATATGACAATGATATACGTATGTGTAGCAGAGAGGGGTGTTCGAATTTAATACTTCTGTATCTCACCTAATGAGCTTGTCCAGATTAATGAACCACATTTCAGCGTAGAGGTAATTAAAATCCTCGCCCATCGTGAGAATCACGTTATTCGTCCGGTACGAGGATGCTTGCAAGTCGACGAATTTCAAGAACTTTTCGATCTAGTGTTTTCGATTATGTTAGTGTACTGGATTTTCATTTTATTTTTATTTTTTTTATATCGACCCTTGAATCTCGTTGTTTCTTACACGGTGGGCGAAAATTTTAATTTAATTTCAAAGAGTGAAAGTGCAAAATGGAAGACGGTGATAAAGTTCGTGATGGAGCTCCTCGTAAATTGTAATTATTAAGTATATTTATCCCTAATATGTACGAAAAAAAGTGTACATTTGATTTACTGTGACTTTACACCGCTGTTATAAAATTGTAAGTTCCAATTTAATTAGTTAATTCCTTCTCATATAGATTAAAGTCATAAAAAAAGAAGACAAAAATTCTTGTGAAAATCAAAGCTATTCCCAAGAAATCTACACATCACAAAGCCACACACGTATTTTTTTAATACAAAAACAACTGCTTGTATAAATTACAAGCCAATTACCTTATGAGCTTATCCATATTTTTGAAGTACATTTCGGCGTACTGATACGTGAAATCTCCTCCCATCGTTAAAATCACCTCATGTGTGCGATAATATTTGGCCTGTTTGTTAACGAACTTTAAAAATTCGGCGATCTGCAAAGCAATTCAATCATTGTCTTTTTATAATCCGCGCCGACCAGTGTCATATATCTCACTCGGAGATTCAAGCGTCTGATTTTTAATTTTTTTGTTAAAACTTAAAAACACAATAAGTATATATACATGGGATCGTGTTTGGTATACTGACCCTCTGGTCGATGTTGTAGTCGGGACTGTCGGTGTCGTCGATCATCGGCGGCGTGTCCTGGCAAAGGATATCAAAGCAGAATCCTGGCGGCGGTCCGTAGTTGTTGTACAACATCGTTGTGAACAAGTTAGAGGACGAGCCTGCCCGAATAAATTCATTTTATCACTTTATTATTAATCAAGAGATAATTATTAGCTATTTATTATTCACTCCATTTGATATAAGAGCTTTCTAAATTCTTTATGTCATGTAAAATATAGGTCTATACCCAACTTCAGTATCACCCCTATAACATCGTAACCCGCAACCAAAAATGGACACTATCCATCCTTATCAAAACCTGCGAACTCACATACAAACAGCTACGTGCCTCTCTTTATCTCCTAAATTTCAGCCTCATTGTTCTCAGCTTTCTCTTTCTTATCATCACCTTTGTCTCTCTTTATACTATTTTCTTTATGCGATCATTTTACTCACCTAAGCTGGGGCTGGCCTGCCAGACGAACTCGCCGGTCTTGTCCTCGAGGCGCTGCGACTTGTCCTGGTAATCCAGACGGCCGAAGAACATGCCGTCGAAGCCCATTTCGGCGAACATAGAGGCCTGCTCGCGTGAGTGGCCGAATGGATCGATCTGCCAGCCGTACTTGGGCCGAGCGCACGTACCGAAAGTGTCGTTCAGGCGCCTGAAATGAGTAAAATTAATTGTTTGGGATTTTGGTATAGATTGGTGCGGATTTGGTTGTTGATTTAGAGAGCTGTTGTTGGTTGTGAATATTAGATAAAGAGAAATGAATTTTTGACTAAATTTTTTGTTATGGAATAACGTAAATATAGTTATAGTTAAAAGAGGTATTAATTCAAATCTATTTCAATTTTCAATAAATAACCATTTTACTTTAATTACCACACACAAAGAAAAACATATAACGTTATAAAGTTAATTGTACTTTTACAAAAACACTCATCTCAGTCTCAATATAAACCCTTAATCTTTAACGAATTTAATTAGAATAATAATAACGTTATTTTCAAATCAGCGCTTATCTGATAATAAATCTTAGATATATAACTTTACAAAAACACACGATAAAACAAATTTTAATCATAAAAATTATTTTATCAGAAAATTTCCATACTCTAAAAGAAACAAAATTCGTCCTTCATTCGCGCCTCTATAGTTTCTAAACTCCTTGAAAAACAATAATTTTCCAACGTCCTCGACATAGTAACAAAAACCCAGCACAAAAATGTTACATGACAATAGATACCTGAATCCCCAGGTGTACTGGTCGATCATGGAGTGGTAGTGCGTGGCCGCCTCGTCGTTCATGCTCCATCCTCCGCTGATGATCTCGAGCCTGCCCTCGTTGATAAGGCTGCGCATCAGCTCCCGGCGCTTCTCGTTCTGCTGCAACCACCATTTCCACAGAAAGGCCGTCTCCACGTAGATGAACCTACATCGTACGATTTGCTTTTCTCATTTACGCGTGTATGTTATAAAAGTTGTGATTTAGAGGAAGAGTTAAAATTAATATGAGCGTAAAATTAATAATAGGATCAGAATTTTATTTTGCGCCAGGCTGCGAAGATGCGATACATAAATCTTCTAGTATATAATAAAAGTGATATATATCACTATAAG